>MIQA02009843.1:0-24697 GCA_001887855.2 Sclerospora graminicola | reverse complement strand
GGAAATCGGCTCCACCAAACGCTGATAGGCTAGTTTTGCCTACCTACAAAGTACCTACTTTCGAACCGTGAGAACCACTTATGTAGTAACTTAAGAGGCATCTCCTGTCCTTTGACGGCACAGTGTACCATTTTCAAACCTATCAAGCGTTTTACTGTATATTGGGGGTGAGTCTATGGTTTTGGGGGTGATTTTAAAGGCGCCCAATTTAAATAGCAGTTCCAAATTCGCAACATCGAGTTGGGTATAAAAGGAGCTAAAAGAACGATTACTCAATCTACAGCTACAGGAGTCCCCTTCATGGATGATGACCCAGGGCCTAGGCCTCGGCAATCCTCTCTTGGGGGTCAACTAACAGACAAGGGAAGCACCCCCGGAAATGACGACAAGTCAATTGTTCCCGGGAATGGCGAATATGTCCCGGCAACTCAGGAGTCAGAGGAAGAGGACCAACCAGAAGCGGAACCGGTAAGCTCTATCGATATACCGATTTCAACCTCCCCCCTGCTGATGAACGGCCCACAGGGGCCATAGCCAACACCGGTACGGATACCAAAGAGGAGATAGTAAGTGAAAATCATTCCTCAACGGATGACACGCGTTCCCCCGCCCTAACCGCACACCGAATGAATCACCAAAGGATCAACAAGTAGGTGACTTCCCTAGACCAGTTAAGGAAGGATCGGAGACGAGCGACCTATCAGGTACAAAACCTCTGAAACTAAAAGCACTAGCCAATATGGCAGATGATATGGCTGCCGCGCTTACAGCGGGCTTAAAACAAATGACAAACACGCAACCTAGAGTACAAGCTTGGTTAGATATAACTCAGGAGTTATTCACGGCGATTTTCATTAAGGCAAAAGGACCACTCTCTCGATTATCGCCGGTAGCAAAGAGACTGCCTAAATTGAAACACGGAAAAGTGGAACGGTTGATTGGCCTGGTTGAAAATATTGTTATCGACCACAAACAACGTTGGACTACCTGGAAGGACAAAGTAATTAGTGCGGCCTTAGGAGCCCAAAAATCTACCCAGTCATTTGAAGCAATTCTGTGGACGATTTCGGGACAGGAAAAAATAAATGGGGCTAACATGACCACTCCAGTTCTCTCAGGGTGGACAACTAAGATTTCAGGATCACAGTCAACGGAACAGCAGCAAGTGGCCCAGGAACCGTTTTTGTTCAGAACCAAGGATTATGCCCCAGAGGATGTCCATCTGCGCAAAATATGTGAAATGGATTACGGGAAATGTGGACCTTCTAAATGTCGGGAAGGATAGAATGAGGAATGGGAAATTGTGAAAGGACTTGTGGAAGGGTCTATTTTTATCGCACGCCAATTACCTCAATTTATTAAATATATAATGACGTTTGGGAGCAAGCACCTTAGGTACGAACAATAAGAGCCCAGGTTGAGGGGTGTCTAATACTGGACTTAAAAGGGGAGAGCCCGATCAAGGAGGCTTTTCTCAACACCAGAAGCATCCAAGAGAGTATAACCACGGCTGCGACGGCACGGAATTCTGGTTCACCCGCCCTGTGGAAAATGGTCGCACAAGTGAAGACCATCATTTATAATGCGGGTAACCATTCTTTTTTTTTCATTTTTTTACAAGGGAAACAGCAAAAACGTTGAAGGGATGAAAGTACCATTTCATCGTTTTGATCACGTATTAAAAATTGCATAATAATCGGACATCCTCAACTAAGGACCCTCGGAAAAACCAAGTGGATAATAACGGCGCGGTGTACGGAAACCAAGGTCATTACACCTGTGTAATAAAGAATATCACGCGGACTATGGATCTTTCTCGTTTCTATGGAATGTTACATAAAATCCTAGCGGTTGACTTTCAATTATAGAACATGGATAGTGGAGGTCCCTTTTCGGGCACTTCTACACAGTGGAAACTGACTTTCCACTCGGAATCTTGTCCACCAGCGTTACGAGGTGTACTAAGAATTTCGTGGTGTGGACTGATATTGGTGGTGGAACACCCTACTATGCGGGGTAAGCGGCAGTGTCTGCGATGTGGCACACTTGGTCACCCCATGCGTAAATGCAATACGTCTGTGGAGAATTTAACGAAGGACAACTGTATCACAATAACCGAGGATGAAGTGAATAAAGTCAAGCTTCCTGCTCCAACATTCCAAAGCTTGGAGGAGCTACGATCTGCAGTGGCAAACAGGTTAAAACAGCAACGGAACAACTTAATCCCAGCCTCCGAAACACCAGGGACCAGATAACCGGTATCAGACGCGGCAACTAACGATTCGAGAAGCGACAAATCATCTGGCGCTTGTGGGAGTGAGGTCGACCAGGTTCAACAAACACAGGAGAAAGTGGTGCTTCCCGAAAGAAAGCTGGTGCAGGAAAATAAGAAGCATGCGGAAGAATGGACGACGGTTTCACGGAACAACAGGTCCAGAAGACCTGTGGAACAGTCCACTCCGGGTAGACGTTCAATATCGGAAGTAGTCCGTCAACAGCGGACTCCTTCTCAACAGCGAATACAGTCACGAGACTACAATTCTAGTCGAGGTCAAAGAGCTGTAAGCCCTCCTTTGATCGATAATTAGGCAGTATCTCAGCCTCTCAAGGCGAAAACTCACAACAAAACTGCAGGTAATTCTACAATTCACATAACCAAGCAGAAACAGAATACGGATATGTTAATTCGAGAGACAAAGAATAAGGAACGGGTATCCGCTCTATTAGAGGAAGTGAAACTGTTGGAAGGTAAGGTCAGCTATCACGCCGTCTCGGAGATAGAAAGTGGTACATCCCTGAACTCTTGCACACTGGATCAAGTGGAGCAATTATTGGGCATAAAGGCAGTTAATACCCCTTCCACCGGAAACTACCAAGTATATGCAGTCGGGCAGGCGTTGTTAACGGCGTCCTTCGAAACCAGTCACATCACATTATAGAGGAGGCAGCCCGGGCACTGAAGGAAGGGTGCCATGTCCGAGCATCGATTGATTTCGATATCAAATTCCCTCATGGGATAAGGAAACAAACGCTACTAGCACTTGTTCGTGGGTATGAGAAGATTTCACGAAGGAATCTTTCAAGGAATTTGAGCGGTATTTTATGTGTTTGCTCTTAATTTCCGGAGCAAAGCAAATCACCCCCGGCACTTCACTGTTAGACGTTGAACTGAGAACGTAAATCTCGTTTTGTAACACGACACTGGTACTCGCGAGAGTATCATTACTCCCTCAAGCCTGGGGGTCAACTATGTCTCCCAATTTTGATCCACTTAATGCAACAAAAGTTATATGGTCAGCGGAGAATATCCTTTAACAATAGAAGAATGTGTACACCGAGTTCTAAAAGCGAAACGTGACGCACCGCAGGATGAATCACAATGGTCCATTATCCTACGTTTTGGTGAGGCACATTATACGGTGTACCTTCACGGTAGCAGGTTAGGTCACAAAGGCCGGGATAGGAAAACTTCGGATGTGGACATGTCCACAAGCGGGAGTGAGGACGATAACGAGGATTTTTTTGACGACGAGAAGGCAGAAGCGGAACCGTCAATACAGATTAAGTTACCTGAGCAGGACCAGGAGGCTTCGGTAGTGACGGCAGTGACGGATATTATCATGGTAGATGACACAGATACCAATTCATCGCAGAACAGCCACTTAACGACCTATAGTGAGCATGAACCTTGGGAACCCGATACGTGGGAGGGAAATATGGAGGATTTAATTCTTCGGCTTCAAGGACCGACTATCCATCATTCATTGAAAATTGAAATTGAGGAAATCATATAAACTCATGACCCTGGGATGTGTGAAATTTTGTACTTTTTGACGTAGACAGTTGGAAGGTTATCAGTTCCGGAACAGGAACGCATAATCCATCTTGATATATCTAATCAAGCAGTTCAGGATCGTTTGATGCAACAGTACCAAATATCGAGACCGGTGCTGGAACAATGGCAGCACAAGATTTGGAAAAATAGAATGGAATCGCCTGAGGTTTTAATGTTAGGATCCGACGCTTCCCCATCCTCCGAGTTCGATCCTTCTCAAAGTCCCACTGAAGAGCCGGAACCAAGTAATAAACGGCGGTGCTCTCGGTCAAGTAACGACACCATTCAGTCACAGGAAAGAGAAGGAGATTAAATATCGACTATTTATTCCGAACAGACTTTACCGAATGTACAAGGAGACTTGATTGACGACTTTGAAGAGACAATAGACGAGTCGCAACATGATCACGGTGGACCTGTAAACTGGGCACAACTATGGGATGCACATTAGGCGGAATGTGAACGTCAAACCAGTATTAAATTTCCCACAGTTCAAGCATTATATAATGTATGGAAACGGGCAATTTCGCACGAAGGCAACAATTTACTTTACCTTATCAAACAGAGTTCTGGGGCATACCATTTATTGGATAGCTTAGATCCGGATTTATTAACATTACTTACTCAACTTTGGCGTATACAATGTTGGTTTGATCTGATTGATCAAGGAAAGCGAGGACAGATTACTTGCTTATCTTCTACATGGTTTCAGGAGTGGGAGAATCGATTAGAATCCTTGCAACGTCCTAGTCACCGGCTTCTTATTATGAATAGTACACAGGAATGGATAGGATTGAAACAGGTTAAATATGTGGGGTTCCGATGATTCGGTTATGTGCACCGGCTATGGCTTTGAAATCGGCGCGAAATTTATTATGCGCACATGTGCATGCGGAGCAATTAGCAGCATTACTCGGCGATGATTATCACCCGATCGATTCAATATTCACATTATTACAAAGACAT
Organism: Sclerospora graminicola; assembly: GCA_001887855.2. Taxonomy (NCBI): domain Eukaryota; phylum Oomycota; class Peronosporomycetes; order Peronosporales; family Peronosporaceae; genus Sclerospora; species Sclerospora graminicola. Next base: position 19,896 of record MIQA02009843.1, on the reverse strand, counting down.
TTTAAGGTTCGGAGCAACAATCATGCCTATGCGGAGAAAGTACAAAAAGTGTTAGATGGGCAGACAGGTGCTTGGGCAGAGTTAGTCGACTATATTTCTAACACGCATGTTGCCATTCCTACAAACATTTCGACTACCGAAGAACATAACGAGGTACCCGGAATGGGTTCCCTCCTTCCCTCCGATACTAACTGCTACGATAAGACGATTCAGGAAAAAAGGGCACCAAACCCATTCCACCAGAACACCATATGGAGTATACGGCGTCTTGTTGGTCTGACCATTATAACGACTGTTCATGAGTTAGTCCTGATTGTAATCACGCATATTTTGACCTCTCGCGTCAAGATTTATACACTACACTCCACATGCTAAAGGATATGGAGTTTATGAAGACGGTAAAAATTTTAGGAACGTTGCTACGCCGGGGTTTCAAATTTTGTCTCAAAATGTACGCGGATTCAAAAAGGATGACATGTCACATTGGATGAGTGCTTGGAGAGATAATGCTCATCGCCACACACCTCAGTTTATTCTATTGCAAGAAACTCATAAAACAGACTCCACTAATGAAACATCACAACCATGAAAGTATATCTGGGGACAGAATCATACTAGTCAGGCATATGCCTTTTGGAGCATTGGTTCGCAAAAAAAGGGAGGGGTTGCTATTCTCGTTAATCCCATTTTAGCCGATGAAATAACCCCTTGGTGTGAAGACAAATGGTCGACCCGTTTTCTGGCCATTCAGTGGAAAGGTTTATTAGTCGTCAACATTTACGCACACTCTGGAGATGTGGTACTTCGAGAATTTTTTTTGTGGAAATTTCGAATTTATTACATGGGCTGAAATCACCTATTATACTAGCCGGAGACTTCAACTATGGAGTCCCCGGTACTAGATAGATTAGGTGGCGACAGAATCGATAAATCAGAGAGTACTAGTCAGTAAGTACAGCTTGTTGGATCCAGGAACGTTCGGCACTTCGGCATTACACGACGAACATCTGACTGCTCTTGATCATTTCACATTCTGGAGGAGAGGACAGGCGAGCCGGATTGACCGTGTTTACATATCTATTTCTATCTCGTCCTGGTTTAGCGACATTACGGTGGGTAATACTCCTCATTATTCCGACCATGAACAGGTGTTATTAAGACTACGGGATCCTACTGTTTCCCCGCACACACCTATCAAGAGGAGAAGAATTCCGGGGTACCCTTTTTATGGGTACAAGGTACCAAATATAGCACAACCCTTGAAACACGATATCACCCAATTACTTGACAACTTAACGCGACATGGGATGGATGGATAGCGGGATGCCAAGACCTTTTTTTCGTTCAGCCCGAAAAGCAGCACAACGTCGACGGCGGAGGGCGCGAACATTACAACGCCTTGTCACTGCGAACGCTCAAACTAGAAAGCAGAGAATGACGGCGGTCCGGTTCAATCAAATCAAAAATCATCTAGTAAATCGTGGTAAGGTCCTACATAGATCAATTCAAGATATCCGATGGTTATTTCTTAGAACTGCGATATGGGAACGGGACCAAACGGTCACTAATATCATTTCTGGGCATGGGATCATTTTCGATAGGCATATTTCGATACCTGATCGTTTTGCCCGCACTTGGAGTTTAATTATGGGGAAGAGACATGCGACGATCTCATCGCTTTCTTTGACAGCAAAATTGGAGCAGTTATGGTTATTCCAACCGAGCGTATGGTTTCTTCATAAAATAATCTCTATCTCATGACGGAAATAGACGGCGATGAGGTACTCACGGCGATTAAAAGTTTAGAGCCCCGTAAGGCTTCGTGTCAAGATGGAATCAGTAATGATTTTTATAAAGATTTCCAAGACGTATTGGTGAAGCCTTTAACGGAACTGTATAACCGAATTCTATGCGGAGAGTCACCACCACCATCTTTTCTCCGGGCGCTACTGATTCCACTTCGCAAGAAAGGTGACTCATCGGACGCATTAGATTATCGTCCAATATCATTGCTACAGTCGAGTTACAAAATCTTAGCAAAAATTTTAGCGACGAGACTCCAAACATTTCTGGGAACCCTGATTGGTGGGATACAACAAGGTTTTGTGTTAGGACGGAAAATGGGCAAAGCTGTAACGATTATGATGGCAACTCTCAAGAACAATTTTCGATTACAGACTGAAATACTTGAGGATGAAGCAGGTATTTTATTTCTTGATTTTGCTAAGGCATACGATGCCTTAGATCGAGATTACCTGTTTGCTACCCTCACATTATTTGGTTTTTCACGGCGATTTGTACAATTTATGATTAATTTACACTGTGGAACGACTGCTGAATTTCTAGTTAACAAGAACAAGTCTAATCCAGTGAACGTCATCTCGGGAATAAGACAAGGATGTCCATTAGCGCCACTGCTGTTCATAATAGCAGTAGAACCACTAGCATTAGCTATCTTGCAAACGCCCGAGATACAAGGGATCAACCCGACGACTGGACTGGACGGTGAGCTTCACAAATTTTCTGCTTTTGTCGACGACTCGACTGTTTTTTTTTGATCAGGCTAGGCAAATAGCACCAGCGCTCGAACTGGTTCACAAATTTGGTAAGCTTTCGGGATTGAAAATCCAGCCCAACAAGAGTAAACTTATATTTTTCGACCCTTCAGTAACATTGTCTGACTGGCATGGTATACCAACCATAGCGCCGGTGCTACAGTCCGTTACTTGGGGTACGAGGTTGGACATGCCAATTTTGTGGAGAAGAATTGGGCTTTGCGCATCAGGCGTATTAAGAGGAGAATGGCGACAGCGGCCAAATGCGGTATCTCGATTATTGAGAGAGTCACTTTGTTTAATTTGATTGTTGTGCCTGCTATTCTGTTAACAGCAAACGTTTTTGACCCGCACGCGGACATTATGAAGAGGCTCATAAAAATTCAAAAGAGTTTTATTTAGACCAAGTTGACCAACGATAACATCATGGTGAGACAAAAAATCTCCCCTACACTGATGTACACTCCAAAACAAGCAGGAGGGATCGGGTTAATAGCATTACCCATTGCAATACGTGTCCAGCGTATGAAAGATGTACTCAGGTGGTTGTTTGCAGGGCCGGATACCTATAAAGCCGCTAGGCTTGATTGGAAAGGTTTGTTGCTGCATGAATCGAATGGTCACATAACACTAAGAGTCAGACGACAAGAGCACCTGAAGGGTTATTATGTAACCAACAGAAAGAAGGTGTCATTACAAGTGGAATTAGGAAAATGGATAGGACCGACACAATATCAAGCATGTTTATTGGATACTTTCACGAGGACACATCTGCCCCTGCTTCTGCGAATACCAAGCCCACTAGGCTACAGCCCGTCCCGTGGAATGCTATCCGGACAAGTCCTTTCCGTCATTATAGATGTCACTACTATCCCTCATCACCGATTTCTGACGTCACAAATGGAGGATTTTTGGGGTTCTTTTCAGTGGTCGACTAATCCTTGGATACAGGATGAGCGTATGCGAACATTATCACCGAGGAAATTCTACAGGATTCCGGAAGTACCCATTGCTACTTTGAGAATACGACGGATTTCTAACATTGTGTACACTTGGCAGGTGCCACAATCGGATCAACCTTCACATACGTTCGCCAAGTTAAAGAGGTGGTTAAGTGCCATTATTCTAGCTTCACCCCGAATTGAGGTCGGACAATACATAGGGCAACCTCCACCGATTACGTTATTTCACTGCCCCTCGATTCTTACAGAAGTTACGTGGCTGTAACTTCACGCGGGGCTGATTGAGGGCACACACACTGAGACGGCTCACACAACGCGAATCCAGCAGCTAGAGGACGGAATTTACTGGAGGGTTTGCTCGTCAACAGACCCAGACGTGAATGAGTGGATATCGGAACACAATCAATATGTGGTATGTAAACCGCATCCTGACTTGCATGGTTTCCCCTGGACATTAGATGACGGTTTACAATCAATATGGAGAATATCAGCGTCCTTGAGAAAGTATAGTAAATAACTGTATTTTCTAGCTATGGCCAACGATCTCAAGCCTGTGATAGCAAAATGGGATCGTAAACATGGACGAGATCAGTGGTGGAGTACACTCCAGGACCAATCTCCGAAACAGATCTGGCAGCACAATCACATTCTGTCAGACTATCAAGTGTGGGTTATTTATCGTCTCACTACTTTACAGCTTAATACTTTATATGCTACGAACACAGTTACTCAGCTATGTACACTCGAACGGCACGGCAATATCGACGGACGAGTTACAACGATATTGTGGTGGAGCCGATTTCCAAATCCATGACCGAAGTCTTGGGCGGAACCTGGATACCCACTGGCCCGGACGACCAACTATTGGAGGGGGTACTCCGTTGATCCTGATCAGCATCAGAATCAGATGAATCACCATTATGGTGACTGATCTGATCCTCCCGGTCATCTGGCCGGTCTTCATGCGCGTCAGGATCTATGTTTATCTTCATCTCACCTTGTGTACCCGTTGATCGGGGGTGGTTACACTCACTTAGGTGGACTCGGTGACGAAAACGATGATCTTGATCAGGTCGGAGGGGATGACCTTCTCGAGACGGGGGGTGTCCTCGGGTGGAAATCTTCACCGGAGAACGGGTTGGGGTCGATACTTAATCAGTATCTAGGCACTGATCAGGAAAGTTCGTCTGATCAGGCCAGCCAATGAGAGAGAGATATAACGAAACCAAGAAAACGCGATCAAACCACGATCTTCCACAGTAATCCACAAACGTTATCTCCACAAAACCTTTTCCAATATTATTGACGTGTTCCAAACACGTGTGCGTTGAGGGTGAGGTTCGATCACCTAAAACAAACCCGTCGGGGGTCTTCCGGTAAGCCAAAATGCGTCTAAGCGCGTCTTAACCGGGAATTAGTTGAGCAAGAGGGGACTAATCAACCCTGTGCTCCCAATGACCGCAACACGTGGCGGAGCGACTCTTTGCTTTAGGGGGAAAATCAAAACCTGTTATTATATATGCAATGTCCTATACCTGTGTACCGTACATCAACTCATGCCTGACTTATACTTCGAACCTATTTACTTCGTCGCACGGTTGCGTAGCACCACCTTGCCCATCCTGGCTGCACCTTCAAGCTGATCTGTACCACTTCTGCCCTGATCACGACCCGACTCTTAGAAAGATCTTCAACCCATCCCGATCTTCGACAAACGACCTTGAAACCACTTGAGATCTGCTCTTCTAACACTTGTCCACTTCGTATCCAGCCCGACTGAACCGAGAACTTTACTTGCCTTTGCATCTGGACGCTGATCAGAGGCTGATCAGCCTTGATCACGATCGGCATAGTGATCAGCCGAGTGATCAGGTGGTGGTCAGGCCGATCCGCCCTTGATCACCTCGGGAACGCTCTGGGTCATCATCATCACGACTCAATTCATCTGCTAAGCCATCCATACCCCGTCAGGGCAACCATATCACACTGACTTTAGCCGATCGGGCCTGATCGGGCCTGATCGGGACTTTCCGCATCTTCGCTGGACGAATCCATCGGTGATCATCATTCACACAACTTGTCACTCCACATGCCCGACTTCATTCCACATCTAATCTTCATTGCTCGGGCATAATCAGCCGATCAGGCCGTAACTTCGTGTCATGAACAACTTCAACCACTATACCATTCATAGATCGGCTGGACGGCTGCCCTTGACACGTCATGTCAACAGTTGCTCACCTCATATTACATCCACGGGAACTCCACTTAGTAACTGTGATAACGATCGTGATCGTGATCTCCATCGTTCCATCAGTGTCTGGGACTGGGCGTAATGACAGTACTTGGCTGATTTCTTCACATCGTGAATACCCGTTGTCCGCCACCTTTTCCTCTTAACTGTGATCAGCCTTTTCCCACCCATCAACCGTCATATGTTGATGGGTGTTCTATCGTCACCAATCAACGGCCATGTGTGGTCCACTTCAGTCTCAATATTTTCCGATCGCTTTACCACAGCCGCCCCTGAGACTAACTGCAGCCGCGCAACGACTGCAGTTCGACTCACTCACTTCCAAACTTCCTCTCTGGCGATCACCATGGCTGACTCGAGCCGATCTTCTCTTCCTTCTTCGTCTTCTTCGGCTGCCCGCCCGATCGCTGCCTCGCCTTCCGTTTCCAGTTCGACTAATCCCGCGATCGCCCCGATCACGACTTCGGCGCCGATCACGACCAGCCTCATCCGTCCAACGACGACCCTGACTTCGTATCGCCCGCCTTGGAATCCTCCCGCTCGACCTTCTTCAGATCGCCCCCTCCGTTACTTGGAACAGCTCGCCCGTCTAATAGATGGATCGGGTTCACTCACGTTGGGGTCCGTGGAAGCTTGCCGACTACGGTCGGAACTCCGAAGTGCAATTCCCGAGTTGGTTTCTCTATATGATACCAATCGGGCACTTAACGCTGAGTTATCCGACCGTCGGATCGTTGCCGATTCCTTGGCACATGATTCTGCTGATCTGGCTGCCCAGCTGTCGACTCTCCGGCTAGATCACGACCGACTTGACCAAGACTTGCAAGACATGACTGATCGCGTTCAGAGTTTGACGATGGAGCGTGATCAGCTATCAGCTGACCTCGCTGCTCTGCGCCTCTCCAGGCCTTCGGACACCGTCGCCTCTTTACAGTCGCTGATCGGTTCGCTGACTATTACCATCCGCCATCAAGGTACGTTTATCCCGTTCACTTCTTCTGTAATCCGTATATGACTCTCCATGTTTATTTCCAGACGAACGTATTGAGGCGATGAAAGACTCGATGGTCGAGATGGTGGACCATCTACAACGGCTCGATGATCACCGTCTCGACCGTGATCAGCTGCTTCGCGACAAGATCTGCACTGCCGAGGACGTAGAGCGTCGGGAAGTCGAGGTTCGCTACTCGGATGAGCAGGTCCAGCTCCTGGTCAAGCAACTTTCCGATTCTCGCATCGGCCGCGCCGACATACAGAAAAGGTTGTGCGAGAGTCGGAAGGCGGCTGAAGATTGCCGGCGCGAGCTTAATCTTGCTCGGGTTAAACTTGAAACCCTAGAGCTCGATGATCGCGCCTGGCTCCAGCATAACGCCGACTTGAGAACCCTCGCGGTGCAGACTATGGAGAGGTGGACCAAACCGAACACCGGTTCGGGGTCAGTTCGGACGGCCTTACAACGGCTTCCTGAGCTGATCAGCTCCTTCACTCCGTCTGGAACACCACCACAATCTTCTGAGTCTGCCCCGCCATCACCAGCGTCTTCCGTCGCTTCCTTGCCGACCCATAGTGCTGATCAGCCCGTGATCAGCACTGCAGCGGCTTCTGCGTCTACTCAATCTCGTTTACCAGCGACTTCGAGATCAGCGCCTTCGGTCTTGAGTTCTGAGAAGCGCAAGCGGACCAGCTCGTCAAAGAAGAAGATGTCTCCCGCCAAGCGCTCTCGTCTCATGGTTGACTCGGACGATGAGTCGACTGATCTGGACGAGAGGACGTTGTCCGTTCTGGCCCGATCGCGCAGTACTGATCGCCGCACTCCAGCGCCAACCCTTTCCGGCGTAAGTTCGCTGGCCCAGGCCGTTACTTTGCTTGAGTCAGATGACGAGGATGACGATGATCTTGAGGAGGAACAACCGGCTCCGGCTGATCCCAACGTTCCTCCAGCGGCCAATAGGGCAGTGATCGCCCCGCCGCTCAATTTCACAGGCGTTTTCATCCCGGCGAAACGATCGTCGATCGAGCAGGACGATTACAGTTATAATCCGAACCAAAGGTTCATGGATTTGTACGTCGTCATGCAGGGCAAGCCGACTTCTGCTCACATGGCAACACGGAAACCTTGGAGTGCTGATCAGGTATGGGATCTGACGCCTCAGGTTCTTGCTGTGAGGCACAAACTCGTCCCTCGCTTGTGGTCCCGCCCGCCAGGCTGGATCTTTCCGACAAGATCGCCGGCGCCCAAAGACAAGCAGTGGCAACCGAAGGTGCTGACCAGAGGCGCTATTGAGCTTCTGATCGATTCAGCACCTTGGGATGTCCTCCTGACACCTATGCCTGGGCTGGCGTTTCCCAATCACCCTTGGTTTGTTGAGCTGCAGGGACGTTTGGCCCTGTATTACCAGGAACACATTCAAGCGATATGGGAGGCGACCCACCATTTCCCGATCACGGCGGCGATGCGCAAGGACGCGTGGATCGAGCATTACCATCATGCTCGCAAGCGTCGACGCACCAAAGCCGGGGCTGCCTGGGCCGCGATCTGCGATTATATTGTCAACGGGATTCAGCGCGGCGAGTGTGATCTGGACGTTTTCCTGTTTCCTGGCGTGCTGCATTTACCTGTTCGTCGAGCGGGATCGCGAGGACTCAAGGCTGACGGCGGGGAGTGGTATCCCGGTTATGGGCATCTAACTCCGGTCGCCACGTTGCGTGATTGCCTGATCTGGACCGATCAGCAGGAGCCTTGGCGGAACCAGTTCCGATCAAGCCCCATGGATCATCCAGGGTTCGCGGTTTCTCGCCTGCGCACTAAGTATGGCCTGTGATCGTCGTGACAACCAACTTTCGTTTCGTTTTCCATAATCACTAATATATCACGACAGTTCTTGATGATTTTCGCGTTCCATATTCACACTTCCTGTTCAGGTCTCATTATTGTCTCCATCTTGTATGTCGGTCGCTCACATGTATACAGATATAGTTCTTGTGCATTATATGTATGTATATGTATCCGTTTACTCCAAACCAGCTCAACCACCCTGATCTCCACTTGCCCGATCATTACATTTGGCTGATCAGTCACAATGTGTCAACCCAGGCTATTGAGATTCCTGGTTGCCCTCTTCGTGGGTTTGCATCACTCCAAATCGATTTCGTCTCACCCGATCACGTTCAAATTCTCTTAATAGAGCTCCACAGTTCAGATCACGTTCATCTACCCACTCGGGATCGTCATAACCCTTCCACCGAACCAAGTAATCACGATGGGTTCGGCCAAATCGGGTCCTCTTGCCTGATCGGGTATCCAAAACCTTCTCCACTTCAAATTCGTTCGGGTCCAACGTTCTTTCCCAACTGTCTTCGGGTAAGAGAGCTTCGTCGAAGTCAAACCTTGGCTGATCATCGCATGACAGCCTGGTTTTAGGCCGATCAGGGTATTCCCGAACCAGTTTCAGCTTCGACAAGTGGACGATCGGGAAAATTCCGTAATCGGTACCTGCAGTAATCAGCCGAGCGGCATGATCACCGATCAGTTCGGCTATACGGAACGGTCCATGCCACAGATGTGCTAACTTCTTGGCATATCCTTCTTTCACGCGATCCAAGTAAAGCCAAACCCTTGATCCCGGCTCGATATTATGCGAATCGGCCTGATCATTGTTCCGATCAGCTCTTTCTTGGATGGCCCTCCGCAATCGTTCGTTGACTTGCTCCCGCGCATGTTGGTAGTGACGTTGGAGTCCCATACGCCATCGACGAGCTTCGCGATCTCGACCTCGGGTGCATCCAACAGGGATCACCGACTCGATGGTAGATCGGGGGTCCCAACCATACGCCAGGTAGAATGGAGTATCTCCCCTGATCCGATCGAAAGAGGAATTCAACGCAAACACCAGTCTCTCCGCATATTCATCCCAATCTTGTTGAGCGGAGTCCGCGACATACATCTTGATAGCTCTAGTTAGCGTCTGTACCATCCGTTCGGCTTTACCATTCGCCTGCGGACGATATGCCATGGTCGCGCTCTGTTTCTGGCCAAGCATCTGATTAAATGATCGGAAGACTTCGGCCATGAAACCTGGTTCGCGATCATGCCTGATCACTTCACTGGCTCCAAATCGTCGAAAAACACATTCTTCGTAACTGCAAGCGACTTGTTGGGCTGTTCGGGTAGATCCCGCTTTCGCGATCACCAATCCCGTGAACAGATCAGTCCAGATCAGCAACTCTGTATTGCCCTTGAACGATTTTGGCAGGGACGGTATGTGATCCATCGCTATCACTTGGAAAGGGTAGGTCGCCTGGATATTTCCAGGTGATCTCCCCCGGATGTTTGGCATACCTTTTCCAGTTTCGCAATCCGTACATGTCCCGACAAACTTTTGTATACTTCGATATAAGCCTCTCCAATGAAAATGTTTACGGATCCTGTGATACGTTCGACCTACGCCCTGGTGACCACCCTCCAAACTGACGTGATAATGGTGTAAGATATCAGCTTGTAAAGTCTCCGGGATCACGAGCCTTGCCGATCGGTCCAGATCTGCATCGGCCTGATCAGCTTGAACATAGTAAAACAATAGGTCATTTTCGTCGATCTCGTAGTTGGACGCGATCTTGGCACAATCTTTTGCTTCACCCTGGCTCAGCTTCTCCAGATCACCCTTTAGAAACGCCTTCAAATCAACGATCCATTTTTCCTCGTCTTGTGCCTTGAGAATTCTTTCGATCCGCATCTCCTGTACTATTTCTTCTGTCAGGCTTTCTCGAGAGAGTGATCTGTTGGGTGGTGATCTGGTTCGTGATCTCGTCATAATCAAGATCTGGGCTGCTTCCTTTTCATCTTCCACACGGATCAGCTCAGGCAGCCTATTGATCTCCACCAGTTCTTCCAGCAATGCTTGATCAGTAACTATTGATCCGGTCTGATCACGCATGGCCATAGTGGCTAGGTGATCTGCGCTCCGATTCCAATCACGTTTCACATGTAAAAGATCATGCCTTGGCCATCCACGTAAAGCTTTCATAACGCGATCGTTCAGTAGCTTCAAACGCGGTGCTTTACAGTCGATCTCTCCAGTGATCTGCCGAATTACCAGGTTTGAATCTCCGCATATGATTACTCTTCCGATCTTTTGCTCTTGCAAGAGATCCAAACCTAGCAGCAGACCACGATATTCAGCCTCATTGACCGTGATACCTGGAGTATAATCTGAACCGGCCGATATAACAGTCCATTCAGGCAGTTTCCATAACAACGCACTATACGCCCCCACGCCTTTCTTCACACTCGCTGATCCGTCGAAACTTACAACGATCAGATCTTCCTCCGAGCCGACGATCGGTGGGGGTATAGTGATCGATTCACGTGGTTGCTTCCGAGGAGCGACCTCGATCAGGGCTTCATCGACTTCTGATCGGGGCGTGATGCTGGCTGCCAGTGTTCCAAGAATTTCTTCTTCGCCCTTGGTGCACTTGATGATCTCCAAAGTCCACTGAGATAACACCGCTGCCCATCGCCCCAGTCTCCCGTCTAGACCATTCGCTGACAGTAACCACGCCAAACTAGATCGCCTGGATAATACCTTAATTGATCTAGTTACCAGCATAGAGTAGCAAACATCCAATACACGTAATAATGCTAGCACTTCCTTATCCACAATACCATAGTTAACTTCGTTCGGTTTTAATGTTCGGCTTGTGAACGTCACCGGGCAATAAATTCCGTCGTGATCTTGGACCAGTGCGGCCGATATTGCCCATTTACTGGCATATAGGATCACCACGGGAATCTTCTCCGGATCGAAGTGTTTCAGTATCGGCGTCGAGATCATCTTCGCCTTTAACATACTGAAGGCTACCATAGCTCGCTTCATGTGGTCCTCTGACCCTGGCACAGTTCGATCAATCAGTGATCCAGTCTTGAGATCCGTTTCAGTAACTTCAACTTCGTGATCAGTCTCAATTGGTGATCCTCCTACCCGATCACGTTCTCGTAGCCCATGATAATCAACTTCCTTCAGTTCATATAGTATAGCGGCGTAAATCGAGAAGTCTTCGATAAATCTGCTATAATAATTCAGAGATCCGAGGAAGGATTGCATGGCCTTCAGTGATCGGGGAAAAGGTAAGTTGCTGAGAGCGGCCAGATCTTTCGGGTTTGCTTCCAATCCTTGGATCGACACGTTATGGCCGAGGTAAGCGACCTTGGGTTGACCCCAGAAACTCTTGACCACACTGATCGACAAATTCCAGCGCTCGCAGGTGTTCAGGAGTCGTTCGACCTTATCGCATAGCATATCCCAGGATGTTGCTGTGACCAAGATATCATCTATGTATGATCGCCTTCCCAACACTGATCGGCCCTGATCTTGGTCTGGTTCACCTTCCGTAAACACATCATCTAAATCAGTGGCTTCCCGATTAGCACTGATCTGGAAATACTCATAGAGAGCATTGTCGATCAGTCTCTGATAGATCTGTGGGGCATTCTTTAATCCAAACGGCATCCGATTCCATTCAAAAAGTCCGAAAGGTGTAACGAAAGCCGAGATCTCTCGAGCGCGATCAGTCATCGAAACCACCCAGAAACCACTAGCCATATCCAGCGAACAAAACCATAAAACTTTATCCAGATCTTCCAATAAATCATTGATCAGGGGCATCGGATAGACCATCAACTTCGTGAGGCGATTCACCATTCTATAGTCGATACACAATCGAATATCAACCCCATTCTTCTTAATCACGATCGGTGATGCCCACTGGGATGTTGATGGTCGGATGATCTTTGTACTCAACAAGCCCTTGATCAAATCGGATAACTTTTCCTGGTATTGAGGTGCAACTTTACGACAACGCTGAGCGATCGGCCTCGCATTTCCCACGTCTATATCACAAACAGCTCCGAATGCGGCCGGGGGTAGGGCGTTACCTTTCCCCATTAGTAAGTGGCGCCTTTTCCAGATGATCTTCTTTAGCTGATCGATCTGCTCGGGAGTGTTCACTTCGGGATCACCGACCTGTAGATCTTCCATGGTGACTTCTGGCATATTGGACGATACCTCCGGTAAAACGGCCATCTGCTTCTCGATACCTTCAATGTACTGATCGCCACCTTCGTGTATACACACTTGCTCGTCCATCTGATCTGCCTTTTTCTGATCGGTGCCATCTTGAGTCGCTCCTTGTACGTCACTCGACTGATGGTCTACGTCGGGTTCACCTTCCTTCGTAATAACTTCGGCTGATTCATCCTCCTTTTCCTTCTCATGATCGTTCTTGAACTCCTCACTGTCATTTCCGCTATCTGGGTCCGTTGTTTTTGGTGAGCCGGGCCTAATTATACTCAATATCTGTGGACCTTCTTTGACCCGGCTTTCCCCTGTCGCTTCGATCGGTGGCCTCCTGATCAGCAGCTTGGTCGGCGTAGAATATTCCGGCTTCTCGACCATAGGTGAGGTATCTTCATCCGCTAAGTCTTCGTCACTGATCAGGTCCGTGGTGGCTTGATAAGCCAGATTCTGCCATTCAATGTATCTTCGTGATCCCACTGAAACATATCCGATCTGTCGAGGTACTTTCCCTTCAGGTAACCACATCCCTAAGATCATGTCTTCGTGGATGATCAGCGGCTGATCGGATATATTCGTGACCCTGATGTAACTTGATCTGCCGATACCTTTAACGAACGTTGGTACCCATCGTTCACCACGGGTTAGCCACAATTTCTGTTGCCGATCACTCGGCCGAATCATGACATCGACTGATCGGGACACCCCGATGTTCTCGTACTGACCCATTTTTAGCATCCGTACATGAGTACCATATAAAGGTCGTCGGCCGGATAACTGAATCTGCACTTCATCTGGCAGAGTCAGGGTTCCATGAGACAGGTCAAGTCGTATACCGGCTGGTACCATAAAATCCATCCCCAGTATCGCGTCTTGACCGGCTAACCGGCCAACCCAAGCGTTAAAATAGTAGACCAGGGATCCTGCCAGGGTGATCTTAACACGTGTTCGTCCTTCCGTCATATATGAACTCTCGCCGATCCCAACACATTCTTGCCTCTGGGTACTGTCTATACGACATCCCACCTTACGAGCAAAGGCGGAGTCGATGATCGAGACTTCTGCCCCAGAGTCAAATAGAATAGTGGCTTTTTCATTGTTGATCTTTCCATTAGCTTTAGCCTGTTTAAACCACTTGTCGGGAGAGTGATACTTCCAGTATCCTCGGGATTCACCGGGCAGTAGATCCAACTCCATGATCACGTCTGATCGGGAATATTCATCCACTCTGAGACTGTAGATCGGACACCGATCGATGCAATTTGAATTAGAACATGTATTGTCGGTTATCTTCTTTTCCTCAAACTTATCTCCGCTACCGACATATGCATAAATGCAGAACGTAGATCGCTCGGCTCGAGCCAGATTCCAACCTGGCGAGCGATCTAGTTTAACATCTTCTCAACATCTGGTGGAAGCATACCAGCATGTTTAGTCGGCACATACCACTTGCGCATCAGATTAAAAAATTCTTCAATAGGGCAGGCGCCGGCGTCATGAAGCTTCCCACAGGTCTTGCATACGAAAAAACAATGATCAGAAGGGTGACCTTTACGATCACATTTTCCACACGTAATTCTTTTCCAACAATCACGATCTCCATGTTTGGTCGACCCACAATGCACACATTTCTTACGAGATCGGTCCTGATCAGGTTGAATACCACCAGGTTTCCGTCCATCCATGCCATTAGCCGATGATCTCGGGCGATACACTGGTTCCGTCGTAAAGATATGACGGTACTGTTCCTCGTCCGAGCTCAGACTTGACTGACCACTTTCCTCCTCCGAACCCGAACTGTCTGATTCCTTCGTGATCATTCGAATTGCTCTGGCTGGTCGTGCTGCCGGTATCTTGCCCTGATCAGGGTGTGGCTTTGACCGGTACCGGTTCGATCCTACCTCGACCTTGGGCTGTCGACTTTTGGCTCGCTGCAGCGTCCTCAGAGTCAGTTCCAGTTGCTCTGAGTCATTTATACGGAGCAGGGTTAGCTGATCGGCCAGATCGCGATTATCCAGAGTACCAATGAAGTGTTCGACATGCTCGCGGGCTATATCCGGGTGTCGTGGGTCCTTGATCGGCATTTTCGCGCGTAGACCAGCAACATTCAGCCGATGTAAGTACTCGATCGGCGTCTCGTCGGATCTTTTCTTCATGTGGTAGTACTGTCTAGCGACAGACACCCCCGAGTTGCAATACTGTTCTTCAAACTCTTCACACAAACGAGGCCACTTCAAACGCACTTCTCGACTCAGCTGTTTAAGCCAGTTCTTGGCCGGACCTTTCATTAGATCAGCGAAGATCAGGCATCTTTCACCTTCCGGTGTCTTGTCCCTCAGAAAAGCTGATTTAGTCCGACTTAACCAAGCTCTGGCCTGATCATCATCCATATCCTTGCCGGTAAAATCTTTCAATTCCGAGATCGCGGACATTCGCACTCGGGTGATCGTTCCGGAATCACTGTCAAATGCCTGCGCGGAGGCCATATTCGCCCTACGAGGCATCTCAATGTCCAGATCATCCGGATCGAAATGCTGACTGATCTCACCTTCTGACTCCATGTCCACATCACTACGTGGGGGTGATCTGTGAAATTGATCTTGGTGACCGGCCTGGCATATCGATCGAACAATTCCGGCTGATCGGACCGATTCCATATCCACGTCCACGGGTCTCTTGACCGGTTTCTCAGCGGATTGATTCATGTTCGATGCTGATCGCCATGGTTGTCCTTGCCCAGGTGTGTACTGAGGTGATCCATATTGTTCACTCGCAAATCGGTTCATCATAGTCGCGAACATGGTTTTCAATTGCTCTGGGACCTCCGGCATGTTGGTATGACCAGTGCTGGGAGTCGGATTGTTCTGTGGCACTTCCTGAGCATCTTCAAAACTATCGTCCGATCCGACTCGACCAGGTTCAGGCTTCCTCTTCCTGTTCTGCGACTCGATCTTGGGGTCGATCTGCTTGATCCCTTTCGGGCCCAACGTCATACGTGTGATCCCAACCGAGGAGTCGGTGGAGGCCGCTCCAGATTGTGATGACGATTGATATATCGACTCAATATCCATAGGATACTCAACCAACTGTGATCGGTGCGAAGGATCCGCGATCGGCGACTGGACCACTGGGTTCGCCCCTAGTAACGAGGCAAGGTGATCATACAGAGTTGTCATAGCTTCTCTGATCGTCTCTTGATCCAGATCGAAAAGCATATTCGCGTCGAAGGCACCAGTAGTGAAGCCAACTTCGTCGATCTGCGCCAAGAGGTTCCTGATCAGATCAAGTTGACTGCCTGTGATCACCGGCCTGGTCGCTCGACCTTCAAGCTTCCCGATGATCTTAGGTTTAATGATCTTCATCACTCGGTTGGTAGCCAGGAACTTGTGAAACTCTCGAAGATAGAACAGTCGTTCCACATCTTGGACAGTGGTCTTCTCGGCTGGTTCGATCTTCTCTTCGTCTTCCTCGAAGATCTTCGGTTTAGGTTTCACATATTTTTTAGGTGGATCACAATGATCCGCCCCCATGTTTTTTCTGTCTTTTTCCATTTTCTTCTTATGCATAGGATCAAGGTTAACACCTCGATCCTTTCCTGGGTTATAGTCAACTTTACTATAACCCAGATCGGCCCCGATCGGGGCCATGTGGGGAGTTATTTCATCTTTAATCTCGACCTGGCACTCCACCAAACCAGGTCGATCATCGCTTCCTTTAGAAATGGACAGCATCGGAGGCGATACGCCTTCCTCCAATACACCCGAAAAAGTTTCCTCCACTTTGATTTTCACATCTTTTCATCATCAAAGGAATCACGGTGATATCCTGAGTCACCAAGTGATCCGGGCACGCGCACCATTGTGGTGGAGCCGATTTCCAAATCCATGACCGAAGTCTTGGGCGGAATCCGGATACCCACTGGCCCGGACGACCAACTATCGGAGGGGGTACTCCGTCGATCCTGATCAGCATCAGAATCAGATGAATCACCATTGTGGTGACTGATCTGATCCTCCCGGTCATCTGGCCGGTCTTCATGCGCGTCAGGATCTATGTTTATATTCATCTCACCTTGTGTACCCGTTGATCGGGGGTGGTTACACTCACTTAGGTGGACTCGGTGACGAAAACGATGATCTTGATCAGGTCGGAGGGGATGACCTTCTCGAGACGGGGGGTGTCCTCGGGCGGAAATCTTCACCGGAGAACGGGTTGGGGTCGACACTTAATCAGTATCTAGGCACTGATCAGAAAAGTTCGTCTGATCAGGCCAGCCAATGAGAGAGAGATATAACGAAACCAAGAAAATGCGATCAATCCACGATCTTCCACAGTAATCCACAAACGTTATCTCCACAAAACCTTTACCAATAGTATTAACGTGTTCCAAACACGTGCGCGTTGAGGGTGAGGTTCGATCACCTAAACAAACACGTCGGGGGTCTTCCGGTAAGCCAAAATGCGTCTAAGCGCGTCTTAACCGGGAATTAGTTGAGCAAGAGGGACTAATCAACCCTGTGCTCCCAATGACCGCACACGTGGCGGAGCGACTCTTTGCTTTAGGGGAAAATCAAAACCTGTTATTATATATGCAATGTCCTATACCTGTGTACCATACATCAACTCATGCCTAACTTAAACTTCAAACCTATTTACTTCGTCGCACGGTTGCGTAGCACCACCTTGCCCATCCTGGCTGCACCTTCAAGCTGATCTGTACCACTTCTGCCCTGATCACGACCCGACTCTTAGAAAGATCTTCAACCCATCCCGATCTTCAACAAACAACCTTGAAACCACTTGAGACCTGCTCTTCAACACTTGTCCACTTCGTATAAAACCCAACCAAACCGAGAACTTACTTGCCCTTGCATCTGAACGCTGATCAGAGGCTGATCAGCCCTGATCACGATCGGCATAGTGATCAGCCGAGTGATCAGGTGGCGATCAGCCCTTGATCACCTCGGGAACGCTCTGGGTCATCATCATCACGACTCAATTCATCTGCTAAGCCATACTTCCGACCTCCATACCCCGTCAGGGCAACCATATCACACTGACTTCATCCGATCGGGCCTGATCGGGCCTGATCGGGACTTTCCGCATCTTCCCTGGACGAATCCATCGGTGATCATCATTCACACAAGTTGTCACTCCCCATGCCCGACTTCATTCCACATCTAATCTTCATTGCTCGGGCATAATCAGCCGATCAGGCCGTAACTTCGTGTCATGATCAACTTCAACCACTATACCATTCATAGATCGGCTGGACGGCTATCCTTGACACGTCAAGTCAACAGTTGCTCACTTCGTTTTACATCCATGGGAACTCCACTCAGTGATTGTGATAACGATCGTGATCGTGATCTCCATCGTTCCATCGGTGTCTGGGACTGGGCGTAATGACAGTACTTGGCTGATTTCTTCACATCGTGAATACCCGTTGTCCACCACCTTTTCATCGTAACTGTGATCAGCCTTTTCCCACCCATCAACCGTCATATGTTGATGGGTGTTCCATCGTCACCAATCAACGGCCATGTGTGGTCCACTTCATCCTCAATATTTTCTGATCGCTTTACCACAAAGATCCCCCTTATTGCTGACATTTGTAAGCGTATTTCGGAAGATTATGGCGCCCTTGTCTCGGACGAAGACAATGAAATCTACGGTACTGCCCTCCATGGACTCTTCATCATTGACCTGGAGGGCACCATCCGTTCCATTCAAATCAATGACGATGCTGTTGGACGCAGTGTCGATGAAACTCTCCGGATCCTGAAAGCTTTCCAGTATGCTGCGTCCCACCCCCACGAAGTGTGTCCTGCCAATTGGAAACCTGGTGACAAGACCATAAGACCAACCACGTCGAGAAGATGGACCTTTATCCGGCAGCTTTACGGTGAGACTACTTGTAAGAGCAAGAGCTGTAGCTAAAAGATTGTGGCGCGAATGAGTACATGTACGAAAAATAGTAAATGAAGCCTGAACTGTCAATTAATCATAAGAACCGACAGCTTCGCGTGCTTTCCGTCCTCGTCATCGCATCCACACTGCCATTTGCATTTCTTCTGCATATTTCTGTGGAAATCCATGCTTTAGCGGTAAAAACGCACGGGAACGGAAATGCCACCCAACGTCAGTAGAGGGAGAGCACCACCAGCTCTGTGTCTTCGAGGGCGACTTTTCCAAGCGTGTTGTAGGGGGTCTGGTGCTATTCGTGACGTGCGCTTGACTGAGGCCGAGATACAGCGACGGCTACATCTTAGGGCCGGTCTGCTTAACAACGTGGCTCACTTAACTTGTGAGATCGTCCTCGAAAACACAAAATAGTTTGCCATACGTCTGGCGATAGCGGCGTGGGTCTCACGCCGCCCTAGCCATCCAGTAGACTGCCATACTCGCACGCTTGTTAAAGGTCTCCTCCCAAGCAGAGGCGACACTCCGCCTCGCAATAGAACAGTCGCTGCTGAGTGTCTCGTCCATGTCAACTTCTTGAGCGCTCGTGATACGAGTTCGTGTCGATCGTTTTCACGTGGAAGCTAAATTAACAATAGTAGTACAGTAACTATTCGACTAATATCGATCCAATCACCGTCCAACAAGTCCTCCCATCTGTGCCAGTTCGAACCTGAATTTTTGAGCTGTGGTACCTTAAATAGTCTGTGCTAGACTAATTTATAAGTTGGTAATTAGTCTGGGCTAAACTAAGTGTCAGACACACCCTGTACCATAACGTAGGTACAGCGTACCGTAAAACCCATTGTGTCACCTAAATAATCAACGGACAAGAATACGCCATAGCTAACAGTAAATAAGATACTGAGACAGTATCCAGTAGAGGAGTTTGCGACCATTACTAGACGGTTTAATAAAACTTCTTGCTCCTGAATTTGCTGGTCTAACGATACAGTTGATCGAATAGATACATATAATGGCATTTTTGTAAGTGGCGATTTATCCTGTTGTGCGCACGTCACATTGTCATTGCAAAAGGAAGTGCAACGGTCTCAAAAGCTAACAAAATTTTCTCTGCATTGACCGGCATCAGC
>MIQA02009842.1:0-21284 GCA_001887855.2 Sclerospora graminicola | reverse complement strand
TATATTTGAAGCTGTCGCCGCAACTTGTGTGGATACTTGTAGACTCGCACTCTGGAAGCAAACAAACGTGCGGAGCGAATTGACGTGGTATGGTTTTGCACCGAAGAAGGGTCTTTATGATGATTTTGTGGGTCTTCTCGATTGCAAATGAGTTTGTATCCGTCCATCATTCGTGCAAGTAACTCTTACCAATATGTATCTCAACAAAACTATCAATAATCTTAAATTTCAATTAATACTATATTTGTTTTACCACCGATGAGCAGCAGCTAAATGAAAAGTAGTCTGAGATTTCTACAAGAAAGCGTCAAAGTAATGAGTGAAATATATTGTCCATGTTGGGGCGTTACTTTAGGCATCCTATCTAAGCATTGGAACCTGACCAAAACTCGCATGATACTCTAGTGCTTACCTATACACTCCTTGATCACAATTTTGAGACAATAGTAAATCACCGTATTGGCGAAGCTTCGCTTTCCCAATGTGTGGGAGCTTGTACTGGTTATCACCGTTGTTGGCAAGGATACACTCTATTACCATTTGGAGGGTATCAAGTGCCTCTTTCTTGACTGCGTTCCATGCGTCATTCATCGCTTGGATCAGGTTTTGGAGTCCTCGAACATTCTGGCGGTACTAGATCGAGACAAAGAGGCCTAAATCCAGAACATTCAAATCTGGGGAGTTCGCTGGTTGAAACTACAGTGAATGTTGAACCCATCCGACGTTCCCGCCGCGACAACGTCAAGATAATGTGGGTGACACATGTGGCTAGGCGTTGTCCTGCTGGATTAGAATCGGGTAGCCACGGCCCTTGGCTGGTTAGGCTGCGGAATCACTTTATTCACGATGGAATCTTTATACCGATACCGGTCTACGCTCACGGCCGTCATGCACATGGTCCTTGTTGAGCGGTTCGAGCTGGAGCGTTAAGCTGAGTATTTTTCAATAAATGACCAAATACCGATTTTACCGTTAAATCCTTTTTTCGATGATAGTCGGTTTTAAACAACATCTAAAAGGTAAAAAAACTAAACAATAAATTATAAATCACGGTATTTACCTTGGCCTTGCTACCGCAGCAAGAAACATGACCTTTGGAATGTAATTTTGCTTAAGCTAGCTCTATGTATACAAGATTCGTCTTTTAGAAGTAGTTGAAACCACTTGTCAACGTCTTTGCTAAACCATTTTTCGTGTACGTGGACGAAATTGTACCCGCGGTCAAACTTGAAGGTTTGTTCATCCAAGTGAGCAAGCAAAAATCTTCTGGAGCTTGTTTTCCTCCATCAGGAAACGGTTTAATCCTAGTAGTGGCGTGACGTAGGACGCCAGCATCGATAAGACTCGTCCCCAGCCGCCGGGATACACCTAGAAGATCAGCCAGCCTCGTAATGGTCGAACGGTCTTCCAAGAGAATTGCACGTATCTTGGAGATGAGATTTCCGCGTTCCCGAGGCTTCCACCGAAAACCACTTTTATGTGAGATGTATAGTCACCACCAACGACTCCCGCTAGCTACGATACAATAAACCTCTTCCAAATGCGGCCGAAAATGGCCTCGCTACGCTTTATCCCTCGAGCAACGGCTGCTTTTGCCCCACGCGGCAAAACACCATCAACCGAACGAGCTAGCAGCCCCTGTATGACAGTATGTCTTTATGTTGCAGTCAGGTTTGGTATCGAATGAACATTGTCTTTTAGCGACAACATCTATGACGTGGTGGGGAAATTCGAAAATAAGGAGAGGTGATTGCTCAACTCTTGTGGCCATAATTTTGATAGTTTCTGGTCGATTTTGAAGCGGTTGGTACCGGCGTAGGCAAAGTTCACCTCTGTTCTGGAACAGCTCGGTTAAAAAATGGGGGCATCTAGTTGGTCGGAAGGTTATCGCACTCGAGTTGCTAACTGAACCTCGAAGAGTCGCTGATTCAACAAATATTCTTTATAAAAACTAACATGCATTTTCACCCAAACCTCACCACGCCCTCGATCATCATATTGAACAATTGTCGGATTAAACATTGACTATCACGAATTTTGTCAGAATGACATATAAGGAATCTTGTTAATGCTTACGATAAAAGTCGTTCGCGTTTATAAGTGCAGATAGAGCGTTTGTGCCCAGCTCCAAATCTGTGATTTCAAGCTGTAAAATGGCTGACAAGAGCTCGATTGGAAAGTATTGTTCAGTGATACAAGCCTTTTGGTACCATTCCCCTTAACAAAATTGTGAACGCATCAGCGTGACAATGTTTCTGGAAAGACACTTTGGTTATTGTAGTCTTATTCATAAAAGAGGAGGATGCTCGACATGCATGCATCAAGATCTTCAAGATACAGCAAGTCGTGGATAGATCGGTCTCTTCTTCTCCAGCAGCTTTGTCTTCGCCTTTGCCACTACTTTTAGTGTGTTTTTGTTGCGCATATTCAGTAAATGTATCTCCAAGAAACGTGATAAAAATCAATTCTTCGACTCCTTTTTCAACAAGTTGTGATGCCACGTTGGAGTGAATTTTAGTGCGAAGTTTGTACAGATGCTTCACATCTCGCAAATTGGGAATTTTTATTGGGCCGTTTAAATTATTAATTAATAATCTCATGAGTAGAAAAGACTGGAAATAATTCCACTTCTTTGCATTAGGTTGAGCAAAATCTGATAGTGCAAAAATCGCGTAGAGACCTATATCTTGCTCGTTTTAGCAATTCTTTTCACAGGCGAAGAAGAAATGCCCAATGAAACCAAGATGTCGCACAGAATAGGAATTAGATATACAACATATAGTAACGTCATTTACTGTCGCGATCGATCCAGCATCGATCCAAGCCATTTGAGCGCCTAGGAACATAAAGTGGACAACCACTTTTAAGTGCTCTAAGCATTTTTTGCTGAAGTCATTGAACACTGCATTTTTGACGAGTCTGCTCTCGATAGGGATTGTAGCAGTGGAGCGTTAAAGCCCCAGGACGCTGAGTTATTCAACCTCGTTGCCCATGGGGCTCTTACCGAACGCTTTGCGAACGCTGTTTTCCGTTTATTTGGAAACAACTGGACAGAGGATAGCGAAAGTGATACTAAAGCTGAGATGATTACGAGCTATAACCTATGGTCCCAAGGATTGCTGGATGCTGGGGTTGTTTTTTTCTTAAGAGTGGCATCAAAAGACCAGCGGCGCATGCCGAAACGAGCAAGAAGGAGTACTCGGTCGAGCGAGACCAAATGTGTTTTTGGCTGTGGTTGAGCGTACAAGTGTATGAAAAAATTTACGATAATATGATGGCAATTTGAAAACCCTTGCGAATTGTCGAGATGCAACGCCATTTCGAAGAGATCGAAGTTTCAATAAAAGAACATATTTTGTTGCATTTAGTGAACTTACTCGAGCTTCACCATCTTAAATCCCTGACCAGAAACGCTTTCGCTAAACGCAGGGCTTGGACTTTCCAATTCTGCATTTGTTTGTCGCTAACTTATGTAGCAAAGCTTCGGCATAATTTTCCCCTCCCTCCACCTTCCGCCTCCTGCGGACTACTCACGATTGGCAAACCGTCAGAAACACACTCTCGCGCAAACCGCCGTACTTGTAGCCGCAGTGAGCAAACACGTTCACGCCCTCGTCGCGACTCTTCACGCACTCCTTCATGGCCACTTTGAGAACATTCTCGGGAGAATGCGGGAAGGCACGACTTGCCTAGTGCACGAGCCAGTTCTTTAGACGACCGAACAGGATCTCGATCGGATTTAAGTGGGGACAGTAAGGGGGGAGGTAAATAGCGCCGCACTGATGCACAGCGTTCGCAATTTCTTGGTACATGTAAATTTGGGCATTGTCGATCACTAGGATCCACTGAGGAAACGGCCAGGGATTTAGTAAAGGGATCACCTTTTCCAGCACAGGCGCGTGGAAAGCATGACAGGTAAAAGTGCCGGGAGTGGTCTTCCACGCGACACATCCGGGCGTATCACAGGATGCCAACACTGATATACGATCTCCTGTAGAGAGGCATTAGCAGTGTCAACAAAAGTAGCGTATTGAGCGATATACATGTTACATTCTTACCTTATCGAAACGGGACCCGAACAACCGCTTTTGTGCCCCACCCGTACTTCCGCAGGCTGTCTACGGCTTTCTTCGCTGTCTCGTCCACAAAAATGAGCTGTTCAGGGTAGCTGTAAAAGGCTTGCAGCTTGGTCATGTACGCGGCTACCTCCATTGGGAGCGCCTCACGAGCGCGCCGCTCCAAAACCTTTCCCGACAGATTCAGCTCGAAGCGGAGCACCCGGAGGATAGTAGCATGCGAAAACGGTTGTCTAAGCGCCGCGAACTTGTTCACAAGCGCGTCACGCTGCTCCTCCACAAAGAAGCATACATAACGGGTCACGTACTCGACAATAACATTGACGACGTCTGGCGGATAGGGGGACCGGCGATCGCGGCGGCGCGACTCCACGTGGCCCTCAACATTGAACTGCTTGTAACAGTGGCGCACATCTCGGTCGCTCACACCAAACACCCTCCCTACAGTTGTAACTGGGATGGCGTAGACGTACAGCAGAGTAATGGCTCTTCACTTCATGCCTGGACCGTATGCCATGCTTTTCCGCGGCACAACCGAACCACAAACAACACTATCAAATAGGGTTTGGAAGAACTCGGATTTGATGCTCCTTTTTCGTTTTATTAGGGGCTGAATCAGCTAGACGTTTTAGTTAATTTTGGTGTCGAAATTACTCTTAACCTATATTAGACTGTACAAAATATGCGCTATGACGGTCTCGCACAAATTTCATCCATTTTCATGGTTCATCAAAAGGATGCAAATTCAACATCTAATGCTCTCTTGTAGAAAGCGTGCAGTCTCTTGTTGGAAGTTGAAGTTGTCGGCTGAAGTGTGAGTTGTGTTTCTAATTTTAGCATTTCTATTACACTTTAGAAATGGGTACAAATATAACAAACACGCTAATGCGAGCAGTTGTGAAACTACTTTGGCGGCGCACGATCGCGTAGGAACTAAGGGTAATAATGCATGATAATATATTTCAGTTTTACTTTTACTTCTATCTGTTCTAGCGCGTTCGTACCTTCGGTTGCTTTGCGGTTGCATTTTAACAGGTTATGAGCCCAATGCCGCAGAAAGAAGGAATGGACGACGTCTCAGGAAGGCAAGCGACTATCGGAAACGTCGACTTGGGATCCCGAGACCGAGTTTCAGTTAGCGACGAAGAGAAGCAAGATGGAGACGTTCGTGATGAACACCGTCAAGCTCAAGAAGAGATGAAGAATTTAGTGAAACTCATGACGAAGATGAATGAGAGGCTAAACAAGTTGGAATCGCCGAAAGTCGACGCGAATCCACAGGGGATGGATAGCTTCTTTCGAAATGGTGAAAGAAGACGCATGCGTTTGGAGTCATTGGACGGTGGTCTAGACGGTGGTGGTATACCACAGGCTGGGCCCGGTCAAGGGCAATATCAGCAGGCCTGGAACGTGAATAATGGAAATTTCACGCCGCCAAGGCAAATTCCCACTGCACGGGAAATGAAGTTACAGATCAAGGAATTCACGGGAACTGAAGTCTATAAGGGACTGGGTTCAAATTTTAAAGAGTGGGGTTTACGATTTATGCGGCAAATAGCCATGGCAGAGAGCGCCAGTGGTTTCCCGTGGAACGAGGGCGTGAAAGTGGATGTCTTAGGGCACTACTTGGGCGGAACCGCCGAGAAATACTTTCAAAAACAAGTCGGAACGTGGTGGGACATTAACCCATCTCTATGGTACATTCTGGATCAAATGCTGGAAGCTTTTAAGACGAATATATCTACGGCGCAAGGAATGAAGCTACTCACCGCCAAGAAGGACCCCAGGCGGACGTGGTCCGAACACTTGCTTTACCTGGTTGCGGTCAGTGAAGCGTCGGGATGCAAGGAAGAATTAATTCTAGAAAGCGTGTTAAAATATTCCGCGCCTGAATTGCGAGGAGTACTGTCGGCCAGGTATAATCCCTTGCGGATGGACCACCTGAAGCATGCGGAGGAGCTCGTGCAGTTCGCACAGTGGCTGGAGCAAGATACAAACAGCAAGGGGTCAAGTCGCGACATGATAAACCAAGTACAGCACAGGGAAATTAAAAAGTGTTTCAAGTGCGAAAAACCCGGCCACATTGCTCGAAACTGCAGGTCAGGGACCAAGACAAAAGAAAGCAAGGAGCGTGGAATAAAATTCACGTTGTGTATTCAAGATCGAGAAAAAGAAATAGATGATGAATGGATTCTCGACAGCGGAGCCAGCCGGCACCTAATTCGAGACAAAAACGCGCTCGAAAACGTGAAAGAGTGCAGTCTGGAATGCGTACTGCCGGATCAAAAGGTTTTGCGACTGACGCTTAAAGGGTCAGTGGTATTGAACGTAAGGGCGAATGGAGTGAGACAACAAGTGCGACTCACTGACGTATATTATGCCGAAAATTTAGCGAAAAACATAATTTCGTATGGAAAACTGGAAGACAAGGGTTTCATATTGAGTTACGATGGAAATAACAGGTCCGTGATAGAAAAGAAGAGCGGGGAAATCGTGTTCGACGTCGAGCGAAGGCACGACGTACTGGTGATTGACACCTCAAATGGGATTAAGGACCAAGTCAATGAAGTAATCCTTTCGGCGGTGGAAGAACCGGCAAGTGAAGTACAAGAAGGATCCCTCATGCATTTTCACACCCGGCTCGGGCACCTAAATTTCGATACAATTGAAAAGGTGGCAAGGGACCCCATTTCAGGGATCAAGCTCACGGATAACGTAAGAAGAAATTGTTTTACCTGCGCAGAAGGGAAACAATCAAGGAATGCGCAGCAGAAACAAGACAGCGGTCAAAATTCGCCTATCGATAGAATAGGCGGAGTAATATGTAGCGACTTGAAGGGACCAATGACGCCGAAGGATCGGCGCGGAAACAGATACTTGGTCAATTTCGTGGATCACAAATCCAATTATTGTCGCGTATTTGTGGCTAAAACCAAGGATCAAGCGGCAAAAATGTTTGAACACTTCTTAGTGTATTTTGAAAAGAGGTTTGGTTGTCGTATACACCTACTTCGAACGGACGGGGGCGCAGAGTACCGGAACGTCGACTTGTTTTGCAAGAAAACAGGTGTGAAGCGACAGGTTAGCGAGGCTGGAAACCAAGCGTCTAATGGAAAGGCCGAGCGAATGCATCGGACGGTACTAAACATGGCTAGATGCATGATATTTGCGTGCGGTCTACCCCTGCATTTTTGGGGGGACGCGGTGGAATACTCGGTTTACATTCTGAACCGAAGCCCTACGAGGGCAAACGCGAAAATGGCATCCCCTATGGAAGTTTTGACGGGAAAATCACAGAATGTAGGGGATATCGTCGCTTTCGGAAGTCCGTGCACGGTTTTTCGCGATCCACGAAAGAATTCGCTACAACCAAGGGCAAAAGCAGGCCTAATAATTGGAAAATCTGATGAGACTAAAGGGTATCGCGTGTATCTGCCCAAGGAAAGACTCGTAATCGTGACGCAGCACGTAAGAAATATTGAGACGTTGAATCCAATCCAGAACGAGCAATTTAGAAGGACACAAGAAGTGCAAGAGGAGACAACCGATGAAACGAATGTTTACGAAAAAGACAGGGTGGTAACCGAAGAGGCCGTGCAAGAACAAATTGCTCCGGAAACAGGCGGAAGGATGACGACAAGGAAAAGTACGGGAGATCAAGTCAACCTGGTTATTTACAAGGACCCAAAGGGGTACAAGGAAGCATTAAAATGTAACGAAGCAAAACACTGGATAAGGGCGATGGCGGAAGAAATACGAGCGCTCGAGGAGAACGAGACATGGAAAATTGTGAAAAGGGAACCTGGGGTAAAACCGTTACACTCGAAATGGGTGTTTAAGACGAAACTAAATCACAATGGAGATATCGAACGCTATAAGGCCCGGTTGGTAGCGTGCGGAAACGAGCAAGTATATGGAGCAAATTATTACGACACCTTCTCTGCAGTGATGGATATAACGACTAGCAGGATTATTTTGGCGATGTCGATAATATGGGAGGTAACCGCTAGACACGGCGACGTGCCGAACGCCTATGTGAAGGCACCTACGGAAAAGGACGTGGAGATATATCTCGAAATACCAATGGGGATGGAAATCTCGCCAGAAACCCTGGATAAAAAACAAGTCAAAGAACAGAAGGAGCTGCTGCTGAGGCTGGAGAAGAGCCTTTACGGATTGAAGCAGGCGGGACGACTCTGGAACAAGTTGTTACATGAATGCATAACGAAACATGGATACGTGCAATGCCTAACGGATTCGTGTCTTTACGTGAAACGGGATGACGATGGAATTACTTTGGTAGGAGTATATGTAGATGATCTACTGATCACGGCAACGGAAGACTCTCGAGTGGAAACATTTTTCAGCGAATTAAACGAGTTACAACTAAAGAACTTGGGACCGGTTTCGAAGTTTCTGGGCATTAGGGTGGATCGTGACTCGATGGGGTACAAGCTGGATCAGAAACAGAACATAGAGGAATTGATTGCGAAGTTGGGCCTAGAAGATTGTAACCCTGCTCGCGCACCGACTGACGAAAACGAAGATGCAAGTCACGAAGACCAAGAGCCATTGTTGAAGTCGGGATCCGAACAGACCATTGGGGACTTTCAGTCCGTAGCTGGAAGTTTATTGTGGATCGCACGATGCACCAGGCCGGACATCATGTTCGCGGTGCATCGCATGACCCGTGCAACTCACGCACCTACTATCCACCACTGGAAGTTGGCAAAGAGAGTGGTAAAATATCTCAAAGGGACAGTGGATTTGAAGCTCGCTATGACGAAAGACACTACAACTGTGAAAAATGCGTTTTCGCTAAGGTGCTACAGCGACGCTGACTACGCGGGCGACAAAAGCGATAGAAAATCAATTACGGGTGGACTCCTAAAGCTGAATGGGATGGTAATCGCTTGGATGTGCAAGAAGCAGGGTGGAATTTCGTTGTCCACCATGGAAGCAGAATTTACTGCGAGTTCAATGGTAATACAGGAAGTGTTGGGAGTATTGGAGCTAATTAAAGAAATGGGATTGAAGGTAACGATGCCTGTGGAATGGACAATCAGGCGGCGATTAAACAATTGCAGAACGAAGAGAGTAGTGCGCGAGCAAAGCACATCGACGTCCGTCTGAAGTTTGTGAAGAGTCATGTCAAGGAAGGTGTTATCAAGCCGAGTTACGTCGAAACAAAAAGGATGGAAGCAGATATATTAACGAAAGGGTTAAGCGCAGCGAAGCTATTGGAGCTACGGAGTATGATTGGCTTGGTTCCATAATTGCGGGACGCGCGCCGAGAAGGAGTGTTGGAAGTTGAAGTTGTCGGCTGAAGTGTGAGTTGTGTTTCTAATTTTAGCATTTCTATTACACTTTAGAAATGGGTACAAATATAACAAACACGCTAATGCGAGCAGTTGTGAAACTACTTTGGCGGCGCACGATCGCGTAGGAACTAAGGGTAATAATGCATGATAATATATTTTCAGTTTTACTTTTACTTCTATCTGTTCTAGCGCGTTCGTACCTTCGGTTGCTTTGCGGTTGCATTTTAACATCTCTATCGGTTAGTACAGTGACTGGATAATGCGTCCGAGCTACTTAGGTGTATTGCGTGTTAGTGCAGGACGTGGGGGAGTCGCTTAGTTTTGAAGTGCTCAAAGTGCTGACAAAAATGAAAGTATTTATTATGTATATAGTTAAGTTTTAAGTATAATTTTGGCTAAAATAAAACTTAACCTCAAATTCACAATATGCAAGAAGCCACGATAATCTCGTTAACTGGGATTTCATGTCAGTTTTTATCAATAAAACAAGTCGAACTTAAAATGATGCAGTTTGAGTAGAACTCAGCGTCAGATTTTAGTTGAGAGAAGGTTTATCTTACAACCTGCGGATGCGTGTTGAGTGTTGTCGCATTGACGATTGTGTATCAGTGGCAACGTACTAGCAACTTTGTTAAATGGATCTCTCACGGCTGAAGAAATTGCCTCGTTGGGGAATTACCGTTTTGGGGTTGAAAGACCGTCTAGATAAGCAAGATTTTGCGCACACGAAACTACGACGTTTGGAAAACGTTGCCGAGGAAGTCATTGGAGTTGTCTTCTTAAACTCATACTATCATGCCAGACAACCACGCGTGTGACAGATCCTGAGCCGACAACACTTAATCGGCTGGAACGCGTTCGTGGCACAAATGCGAGAAATGTACATCAGCGTGTCATTGTGCTCTCGTATGTCTCGTTTGAGGCGGCCAGATCTGACATTTGATAGTGCACATTCACAACAAAATCCAATCGAGCGCATGGAATGCCAAGTGGCTTCTTGATGTACCGGTATACAAGAAGGGCAAAAGCGTATACGAGGCTGGTCGTGTAAACACCCGTGAGAGGAAACCCACCTGGCATAGTAATTAATATTATCGCATCGACAATATTTCGTGAAAACCCACTCAACCTCAACATCCCATGAAGAGAGACGATGATGATGATGATGATAAAATTGAAAATGACACCAGATGGTACATTTCGCCCTATCTACTCTCAATCTTTCATATCATTTTACAAGTACTATGTCTAGAGATAAGCTTGGATATCAATCTAGCACGCTGTATATTCGTTCGATGGAAGGCATAGCAGGACCAGCAGATTGACTGCGCGTGGTTCTAGACGGTAAGGGGCACAAGTTCTCCCAGTTCCCGAATGGAATGGCTTAGCCGTCAACCCAGGAGTTGCCGAGTTCTGCATTTAGCTAATCAAAGCACCTAACGTTAAGCGACATATAAAATTATACGAAAACTTGTGACTCGAGATAGTTACTGACTCGTACCAGCTCGCTCTTACCATCAGAGCTTTTTTAAAAGGGGATGACTGGTTCATTAAATGTCTGGTGGAGCCGATTTCCAAATCCAGGACGGAAGTCTTGGGTGGAATCCGGATACCCACTGGCCCGGACGACCAAATATCGGAGGGGGTACTCCGTTGATCCTAATCGCCATCAGAATCGGATGAATCACCATTATGGTGACTGATCTGATCTTCCCGGTCATCCGACCGGTCGTCATGTGCGATAGTATCCATACTTAACTTCATCTCACCTTGTGTATCCATTGATCGGGGGTGGTTACACTCACTCACGTGGACTCGGTGACGAAAACGATGATCTTGATCAGGTCGGAGGGGATGACCTTCTCGAGACGGGGGTGTCCTCGGGTGAAAATCTTCACCGGAGAACGGGTTGGGGTCGATACTTAACTTCAGTATCTAGGCACTGATCGGGAAACTTCGTCCGATCAGGCCAGCCAATGAGAGTGAGAGACAACAAGAAACCAAGAAAACGCGATCAAACCACGATCTTCCACAGTAATCCACAAACGTTATCTCCACAAAACCTTTCCAATATTAAAAACGTGTTCCAAACACGTGCGCGTGGGGGGTGAGGTTTGATAACCTAAACAAAACCCGTCGGGGGCCTTCCGGTAAGCCAAAATGCGTCTAAGCGCGTCTTAACCGGGAATTAAGTTGAGCAAGAGGGGACTAGTTAACCCTGTGCTCCCAATGACCGCGACACGTGGCGGAGCGACTCTTTGCTTAGGGGGTAAATCAAAACCTGTTATTATATATGCACTGTCCTATACCTAGTGTACCATACACCAACTCGTGTGCCTGCCTCATACTTCGATCCTGTTCGCTTCGTCGCACGGTTGCGTGATACCACCTTACCCATCTTTGTTGCACCTTCAAACTGATCCGTACCACTTCTGACCCGATTATGGTCAAACTCTATGGCGATCTTCAACCATCCTGATCTCCCGATAAACAGCCTGGAACCCGCTCGAGATCTGTCTCTCAGACACTGTTCGCCCCATATCCAACCCGGCTTAACTGCAAACTCCATCTATCTTCACACCTGGAAGCCGGTTTGGGGCCGATCGGCTCAGATCATGATCAGCACAGCGATCGGCAGAGTGATCGGGGCAGTGATCAGGGCGATCAGCCCCAGATCACCTCGAAACACCTCAGGGTTACCATCACATCGACTTTGCCTGTTCACTCGACCATGTTCTTGACCTTCATCACCTGTCGGGGTACCAAGATCGCACCGACTCAGCATTTCTCGTGAAGTTGGGCCTGATCGGACCTTCTTGCATCAATTCTGGATAGATCCATCACTCTCATCGCTTGCCTTAATTTGGTAATACTCGCACGGCTCGCCACTCCACATACCCCGTTCTATTCTGACCTGATCTCCGTATTCTGGGGCAGAGTTAGGTGGCTCGGCCGATCGGGCCGGAACTTCATATCACATCCAACTTCAACATCTGTACTGTTCATAACTCATCCCGATAACTGTTCCTGATATGTCACTTCGCCATTGCTGCTGTATCTCCAGTTTGTTTCAGTCGATCTCGTCATATACGCCCACGTGAACTCCACTTAATACGCAATATCTTGATCTGATCGTGATTATCGCCGTTCTATTAATATCCGGGACCGGGCGTAGTAACGGTACTTGGCTTATCCCTTCACATTACCAAAGCCCGTTGTCCACCACCTTTTCGTCGTATACGAGATCAGCCTGTCCCACCCATCAACTGTCTCATCTTGATGGGTGTTCCCATCGTCACCAATCAACGGCCATGTGTGGTCCACCTTATTCTCAGCATTTTTTGTCAGATCGCTTCACCACAAATGCGCAC
Organism: Sclerospora graminicola; assembly: GCA_001887855.2. NCBI lineage: Eukaryota > Oomycota > Peronosporomycetes > Peronosporales > Peronosporaceae > Sclerospora > Sclerospora graminicola. The sequence goes on along the minus strand of MIQA02009842.1, from coordinate 8,516 downwards.
GAGATAATTTGTGGATATGCCTGATTCGTGGTCTAAAACGCCTATCCGATAGCAATATGACCAAAAAACACCTTTTTACCTAAGTCGGTCATTAATAACGACCACTAACGCCTTCCAAACCAACTGGATTTCTTCGATATCGGTCATTTTACAAAAAAAAGGCTATAATGACCGAAAACGGCTGCACCCAAACATCACTTAAAACGACCGACTGTCAAAGAAGGTATGTTTTTGGAGTAAAAATGTAGCAAATGTTTGTCCTTGGCGCATTGGATAAATCGGAAGATTTTTAGGATAAGGGCTGTCAAATAGTCAACCATCCGCATGGATGACCCGTTATGAATGCCCTTCTCATCATATGTTGGTTGAAAGCCTTCTCACGGATGGAGGCCGAGAAAAACATTGTCAGTGGTACGTCCGATGACGGACGCACTGCGCCTGGTCTCCACCATCAGACAGAAGTTGACGTAGGCACTGCGAGGCAATACCGTCAAGAAAAATAGAAGGAGGAGAAGAGCAGTAGACCGAGAATTGGTACCAAAGCTGGAGACCCATGGACCCGAAGAGCAGAAAGCCTTCAGCAACGAGAACTGTTGATATGTGGATGATGTTATTCACGATAAAAACTGACATGAAATCCCAGTTAACGAGATTATCGTGGTTTCTTGCATATTGTGAATTTTAGGTTAACTTTTATTTTAGCCAAAATTATACTTAAAACATAACTAAATACATAATAAATATTTTCATTTTTGTCAGCACTTTGAGCACTTCAAAACTAAGCGACTCCCCCACGTCCTGCACTAACACGCAATACACCTAAGTAGCTCGGACGCATTATCCAGTCACTGTACTAACCGATAGAGACTGCACGCTTTCTACAAGAGAACATTAGAGACACTAATTGGTATCTAATCGCTACAGGTAAGGTAAAGGACTATACGCATTTTCCTACAGGTTATGAGCGGGGCTTAGAATTGGAGTTTTAAGTTTTCGAAGTTTTACTAAGTTTTCCGTTTAAAGTACGATTTTCTGTGGAAGTCCTCTGTGTCAAAGGGAGACATTGGATTGTTTTTCTCGTTTATTGTCGTGGTTACGTACTGAAGAATGACTGAAGAAAACGTTGACGTGGCTACTCTAATTGAGTACATGAAGCGCTTGGAGAGTAAAATTGATGCAATGTAGGAAGAGAGGTCACAAGAGTCTGCCTCCATTTTATCACCCAACTCCAACTAAAGCTATGAAAGTTGGAGCGTGTTCAGGGAAACAGTGAAAAATTATGGTCCCTTTGGAGGGAAGTTGACTACTCAAGATTTGGGTGGAGATAACGGCATCGAACGTGGTGGACACAGGCAAGCGCCAGGTGGAAAGGGACAAGCAGTGGGTGGCGTGTTTTGAAACCAAGAAAGATCCGCTGGAAATAGTGTTCGTACGGCTGGGAATATGAGAAAAACAAACCTTACATTTTACTGGAGAAGGGATATACCCAGGACTTGGAGAAGGTCTAAGGCAATTAGCCTACCTGTTCATCGAAGCAGTTGAAGTTGCACAACTGACTTCTGGCTTTGCGTGGACGGAACGTCTTAAGGTCAATAAACTGAGTGAACACCTGGATAGTGTGACAGCGAATTAATTTTAAGCAAACATTACAACTTGGTGGCAGATTTCCCAAGAATTGCATTTCGTGCTGGGTCAAATGTTTCACGCTTTTATGTTCAACATTTTGTATCAACAAGCAACAGCTTTATTTGCGCAAGAAAAAACATTCGAAGAACACGGACGAAATATTTTTTGTATTTGGTGGCTTTGGCCCGTGAGATTGGACCCCACAAAAACCTGATCGTGGCAAATATCGTAAAATATGAAGCACCTGGATTGAAAATGGGACAAATGATCCGATACAATCCACAGCGCGTAGATTACATGCAGCACGCGCAAGAACTTATCGCTTGGGCGCAAGAACTTGAAGATGACACTTGTAACGATATGCAAGAAGGATCACTACACCATTTTCACTTACGTTTGGGTCATCTATCGTATGTCACTGTGGAAGATTGGCTAAAGACCCTGCATCAGACATAAGACAGCCGGACAGACGTAGACCAAACTGTCTGACCTGTGCCAAGGGTAAAACCACGAAGATAAGACAATCAAAGCAAGACAGCGGACAAAACGAACCAATACATAGAATTGGTGGTGTTCTTTGTAGTGACATGAAAGGACCGATAACGCCAAGAGACCGTCGTGGAAACCGTTATTTACTGGGGTTTGTGGATCATTTCTCAAACTACGTGCGAGTGTTTCCTGCAAGATCGAAGGACCTAGCGGCCAAGAAATTTGAAATTTTTTGACTTGGTTTGAAGGAGAATTTAATTGCCGAATTCGCGTTTTGAGGACCGATGGTGGTGGAGCATACATGAATGTAGATTTATTCTGCAAACGTACCGGCGTAAGAAAACAAATCACGGAGGCAGGGAGTCCCGCCAAAAGTGGAAAGGCAGAATAGGACAATTTTCCACATAATACAATGTATGATTTTTGGATCTGAGTTGCCATTAATGTTTTGGTCGGAAGCTGCAGAATATACAAGTTACATTCTGAATCGAAGCCCGACACGCGCAAATTGCAAAAGATGTCACCAATTGAAGTTTTGACTAAGAAATCAGCTAATATTTCTGACATTGTCATTTTTGGAAAGCCATGTATGGTGTGGCGCGATGAAAAGAACAAATCCCTTAGAAAACACGCTGAAAACGCGTTAATTTTGGGGAAGAATGACGAAATCAAAGGATACAACGTTCTTCATTTTAAGGACAGGGTCGTTATAACTATACCAAGCGGATACTTTGAGTGAAAAAGATAACGAGAAGCTGATGCGGGCGAACGACGATGATGCGAGTGGAAATATGGAAGTACCTCGCGAAAATAATGGAGTCAATACACGTTCGAAGGAGAAAGCAGGTCCAAATACCGAAAGAAGAACGAGTTTGGAAATATCGCGGCGAAAATCATCAAGAAAAGTCAAGAAAACACAGAAAGCAATCGAACTATAATGGACCAACAAGAAACGTGCCACATATAATGAGAGGCATTCAACCATTTACGAAAACCACACTCGCGCTTACACTTTTTCTGTCTTCACAATCAGCCGCAAAATCTGGGTCGACGTAATTCACAGTTTACAAAGGCAATATCGGTTCGTCTTCTCCACGTAAACTTAACTTCAAGTCTTAGGTGCCCTTCAAATGCCGGACTATCCGTTTCGCTACTTCGTAATCGTTTAAACTTCGTGCGTTCGTGTGTCTGGTCGCACGATGCACCGCAAATGAGATGTCTGGATGGGAAACGCCAGAAATCCACAACAGGCTTCGAACAAGTGACTGAAAATCTTCACGGTAGGTATATTTCCGCGAGACACACTTTGTAACAATTCATTCGAATCTCCCGCAATTTCCAAAGTCGAAATAGGTGTTTTGACGTCATTCGCTTCTCTTAATACATGCTTATTAAGCATCTCCAAAGTGATTACTTCCTGGTCCAACGTGTAACTTTTATTAGGGTCTCCAGGTATCCTCAGTGAAAATTTCTCCACGTTACTTAAGTCTTTTAATTCCAGTACCTGCATATCTTGGAAAAATTCATCAACTAATATTGTGTCCGTTGCTGTGACCAATAAATCAACCACGTAGACTCCAACCACTATGGTTCCTCTTTAGTCCACTCGTACGAAAACACATGTGTCCTTCAAGCATTGAGAAAAATCCATCTTGGATAATGTTTCACGTAACAGTTCGTACCATAATCTTCTGGCATGCTTCAAACCATAGAGATTTCGTTTCAATTTAAACATTAGCTCCTTTGAGCTCGCTACTTCCTTGTTTTTGTGACCAAATTTGTTACAGCCATAACAATTTCCCGAAAGTTTTCTCCTTTTCTCTTTAGACTGAGTCCCTTTTCCGCTAATAACCTGAGACGTTCTGAGAGCAATTTCGCTACTCTCCTTTCTTGAAATTTCAACATATTCTCGATGTAAAATTTTCTTAGCTTGAAATACATCCAAGCCAGACATATCTCCAAAATCTTCACAATTTGGTCATAGTCTTCTGGTAGGCTTCCTAGTAGTATCACTTGTTGCCCCGATGCTGAAATCTCTTGTCCAATTGCTTGCATCGACATCCTAATTTGATCAAATCACAAGAAATGATCTATCAAGTTGCCACTCTTTTCGGATTTTCGTCCCAGTGGGACTCTAACCCGCAATCTCCCAGTCCCGGATAGAGGGCCTTAACTACTGTACCAACCGAGGTCGGTTTTCGTAAATGGTATAGTAGAGGGATGGAACTGCAAGAAGCAGAGAACGGTTGCGTTGTCGACTGTCAAAGCGGAGTTTGTTGCAGCTGGTGCGGGTGGAAGAGGAGCCTTAGGTTTGAAGGAGCTTTTCAAGAAGATTGGAGTCAAAGCAAGGACACCTATCATATTAAAGATCGAAAACCAAGTCGCCGTTAAACAACTAAAGAACGAAGCGAGTGCGGCTAGTGCGAAGCGCATCGACGTGAAGTTAAAATTTTGAAGGATTTTAAGAAAAAGAGGATTGTGGAGCCTGAGCATGTGTCGAGTGACACATGGTTGCAGACTTGTTAACGATAACATTGCATGCGTCAAGGATTGAAGAACTTGCGAACAGATTGGTTTGGAATAAGTGGTGTATTATCGTTATTGGTTGATTGCGCGACTTTTGAGCATTTATTTCCAAAGTCGAAGTCGATCTGCACTGCGTACGAAGCCCCAGTACTCTCGGAAAGAGTGTTGGAATGTTATTCACGATGAAAACTGACACGAAATTCCAGTTAACGAGATTATCGTGGTTTCTTACATATTGTGAATTTTAGGTTAATTTTTATTTTAGCCACAATTATACTTTAACCTAAACTACTGTATAGGTAAACATAATAAATCTATACAATTAAAAGCGTAGCCCCCCCCTCCTTTGCCTTGGGTGCCCCTCTCAGCCAATCAAATGCTGCGGACCCAGTCGCTGGCCAATGAGAGCGCAGGAAAGTGATTACAGACCCTCTTTTTCATTGGGGGGAGGGTAGAGGGGGCACTCCTTTCTCTTTGTTCTCTTCTTCTTGGACTCTTATAGTGTTGTTTGTTTAAGTGGACGTCAAAGTCATCATACAGGAAGTCGGTTTAAGTACACAAACAGACCACGGGGACCCCTACTAGTACCGTAAAACACAAGTTACATGTCGCTTGTCGCCTAGAGATTTAACCAATCAATGGACAGAACAGTTATCGCTTTTTGCCGTAGGGAAACGATTACCATACTATAAAAATCCAACATTCCGACAAGCTTCCGACACCGTACTTAGGATAAGACTCACGGTACGATGACCCGAAAAAGACGGAAAAAGCAGATGGTGTAGACCAAACCCATAAACCTAAAATTAATATTTTTTGCTACGTTTTTGGCTCGGTTTTGTATCATAAAGGATAGCCTATAAAACGCCATCTGGGCTGAGAAAAGCACACTATACTAAAAACAGGGTAAAAGGACAGTAGAAAGCATGTGTGTAAAAGATGGTAAATTTAGAAGTGAGGGCAAAAATTCGTGGGAGGGGCCACAAATAGGGTCATATGTGAATGGGTGACAGAGAGGCAGAAAATCGGTTGGCTGGGAAAATAAGAAAAAATCCATTAGACCGAAAAATCCAGTCAACTTTGAATTAATGTATACAAACCACACAGGCGCTCATAGCCTATCATTTGAAAAACATTTAGCGATAATCGCTCATTCTGCTTTTTTTGGGTGGCACTCACATCTACGTTCCAAGACCTTACCTGCGTAGCTCAATGGTAGAGCCTGAGTCCTTTGTCTCAGAGGTGCCGGTTCGACTCCGGCCTCAGGATTTACACGGTTTGTATTGAGGTATGTATTGAAGTAAATATTGGGCGCATAACACCATGAAGATGCGACAGGATTGAACGGAAAGGTTAACGTGATCTTCCGCTAAGAAGTTAAGCTCATGTTAACGTTTAATCCTAAGCATTTTCTACCAACCTTATTTTTTACGCTTCTTCTGCTTCGTCCTCGATGTAGGTTTTCCTGACGAGAGCTCGACACTCGCGAAGAACGGCAACGATCAAGTTGCGGAAAATGTTAGCTGATGGTTCAACGTAGGTTCCCAGTAAACGAGATAGTACCAGCTCCCGCCTTCATTCCTGGAGAACCGATTCTCCGCTTGCGAGTTCAAATGCGCTGCGATTAAAGCCGTTGCTTTCGCTTCCACTGAGGTGCGCAAGATTCGCGTTGACGATGTGGTCTCCCACAAACTTCGCTTGCAGATGGTGGCAAATGACGTCACACGTGAGCACCTTCTCGAATCCCTCATCGTAATAATGCGCCGGGTAGCTGAGCGGTCATCTCAAGAAACGTTTGGTTTGGGCAGGTAAGCGATCTTATCCGTGGGACCCATCAACCGGCTTACCATTCTGACGACGCTGAAGCCGAGTGGAGTGTCAGGTCGACCTAGCCGCTGCGCCGACCTGGCAAGCCAGGCGCGTTCTCGATCGCTTTCGGGGCTGATAGCAAAACAAGAAGTGGTTGATGGGGAATATATATCGTTAAGGTAAGTATGCGTACACGAATGGCGGCAAAGTAAAGGTTTTATTAACGTATTATGTTGTTTGCAGATGATGAAATTTGCAATGCATATTAAGCTGTTGTGTTGTTGCAGTCGTGATGGCTCAATGCGTGGTTAATGTTGGCGTCCGATTTCGGAGTTAGCCTTCATGTACGCGGAGGGTATTTACGATTAGTCTGTCGGCACAACTTCAACAACGTCGTGGCTGTCGCGTGGTGCAAGGGTCGACGAACGCTCCTAAGGCGAGACGACCCTTGTACTCGGTCACGAGTCGATTGAGTTTCCTGCTCTTGTGCAGCGCGCGCATGTGCTTCAGCACCGAGCTGCCTCCAGTCGACTTGATGTTGTACTGAGCAAGCAGGTCAAGCACCGCACGCTCAGCCTTCTGACCCTAGCGAATGACGTCGTCACGGTATGTTGGACACGAGGGATCAAGCACGAATCCTTGCGCGCAAAAGAGCTTCATGTACGCTACGATGTGGCGTGCCTCTGAACGCCTTTTACGGTCTGTTTTCACGCTCCAGAGACGTGGTTCTCCGGCGTACCACTCGTACTATACCGACGACAGGTGAGCTGCTGGTGTTTTCTTTCTTGGAACTTGTGATGACGCGCTAACATCAGCTTTTTCGTTGTGTTAAGATGATTCGATAGGTTGCGAGTGCAACCTGTCTTCGCCTCCAAGACTTCGAGACGGTTGACGAGAAGTCGATTCGTCTCCAGTAACCCCCGAATAAGAGCCGTTTGATGATCATTTGTTGTTATTTCCTTTTGTTGGTTCGTCACGTCTTGCTTCCTTCATTTGCGTGTAGGCGTCTTCAAGTGCCATCGAGAAACGAACCAACTCGTCCCGCCCAATACGAGAAGCGACCGCACAACTGTCCACGCGCTTGATTATAGGGGCCGTTGCGTGAAGACAGCGAAACGTTGGTAGTGCTCGCAGTAATCGTGACGTGAAGACGTCCAGAACCTCCGTGCTCACGTTTAAACGGGGATCCTGAAGGCCAGTGCAAGTGTTGAAGAGCAGTGACTGGAAGGTACGTATCTTACTTTCCGCTTGGACATCGAGGACATCAAGTCCATCAAGTGGTACGTGCGCGTGGGAGTCCCAACCACTCAGGGCTTTTGATACACGCTGGTCTTCTTGGGTGGTATTAAACAGATATGACCAAACCTTTTGTGTTGCAGACAGGTTCCAGCCACCGCGATCTGAAATCTACTGCATACTCATGCCGGGTACGCCGTTTGCGTGCTGTGCACCGCCGCGCCGAAACGAGTGTGACGTCAGAGCTGCGTGTACGCCGGCGGGTTTGCTGATCCGTCCAAACAAACGATTAATCTTACTATGGATTCCAGGTGGCGGTGGAGCTTTCCTCGGCTTCTTCGATGTCGAAGTCGTAGCTGCGTCAACTTTCGACTTGGCCGCCTCAGGTTGTTTGGCTTGGATCAGCAGCTCTGTGAGCGGAAGGGTTTCTATTGACTCAAGGTCAATTTTCATAGGTGTTGGGCGCACATGATCCGGAAGCTGGTGACAAGGTGCTGTCTGCATTGCAAGTGCGATGGCGATCGCAAGGATCGGGCAAGTCGTCACGTCATTATCAGGGTATAAGGTAAGCCCTTGCTGATCAGTTGTCTTGATTCGGACGAGTCGAAGAAATAAAATTTTTCAGAACACACTGACAGGCTCTCTTTCTGAACTAGGCTGAAGTCTGAAGCTCGACCAAAGACATACCAAAGAGTAGCAAGTAGCGCGGCATCTTGATAGTCCGTCGGTGATGTAGCGTTCACGTATAGATATTTAACTAATTCAGGTAAAAAAAATTTTGGTACATGCCGGTGCATCCTTAGTGACACCACCTTTGTAACAGGCTACTG
>MIQA02009841.1:0-18426 GCA_001887855.2 Sclerospora graminicola | reverse complement strand
ATTAGTGGCATTGAATCCGCTACACTTGCACTTATATGTGCATATATACATAAAGTGTGAATGTTTCTACTGAGGTATAGGAACTCTACCTGAATGTCTCTACAGACATAATGCTTAGTGTCTTTGATAAAAGTAAAATATAATTCTTTTTGCATTCTTGCAAGCAAGTTCTTTCTCTACCTTCACTACTTCTACGCGCAACGTGCTATCACTTCAACATGCTCCAACCACGACAGTTGTTGCATGTGAGAGAGTACCTCGATTACTCGAGCGGGTGGACGCTGGGACGTGCAGCTTCTTCTGGCATGGAATATCTGGTGCAGCATTTGGAGTTGAAGTCTTCCACAACGCCTCAGGATGTTAGCAACTTGCTGATCATGGATTTCGTGGCCTGCAACGGCCACCTTTGACATTCTCATGTGGTTGCACAACACGCAGTTGAAGGGCTGTTCGAAGCGCACCATGGATGACGCGGCCAAGAACGGCCATCTTAAAAAACAGTACAGTGGTTACTATAAAATCGAAGCGAGGGCTGCACCACCAAGGTCATGTACTACGCCGCTAACAGCGTCCACCTCCTGATTGTTCAATGGTTGAATCATCGCCGCTCAGAAGGGACCACAACCCGCGCCATGGATTAGGCAGCGCAAATTGACATTTAAATGTACTGCAGTGGTTGCACGAGAATCGCTCGGAAGGATGCACACCATGTGCTATAAACTACGCGGCCACGGAGGGCCACTTACATATTATGCGCTGAATATGCAAGGCCCGCGAAGTAGAGTGTTCGTCCACGGCTTTTGTTAACGCTGCGCGTGGTGGACACTTTGAGATTCTGAACTATCCGATTCATCATTTCCCTGAGTTTTTTTAAAGCGTTGGTACTAATATGGTACATACCGCCATTTCGAACGACCAAGCAGCGGTTCTGACGTGACTCATTGCCACGCTTCCTGTCAAGTCGCTAAAGTGCGAGGAAGTCGCAGGATCTTGGATAGACGTTGTTTCCGAGAACGGCCAGGTGGGCATTCTGAAGTGGTTTCATGATTACACCACTGCGCTGCCCATGAGCGTTGACGGACACCTGGCTAGCTGCACCTGCGCGGCTATTGAAAAGGCAGCTCGTAACGGACACAATGAAGTGCTTATCTATCTTCATAATTACAACCTGGTGAATATTACTGTGGCATTCGATGCTATGAACGCGCTGGTGGCTGCAATCGAAGGTGGCCACCGAGATTGCGTTGAATGCTGTCATTTACAAATCATTTATTAATTTTACAATTCAAGTTTAAACTGCCACCCTATACATACTTCTAGTTATGTCGCTTTTCGGATGTCAGGTCTTCTAGTAATTACAATATTTTACAATAAAGATAAACCTACCCCTACTGGGTGCACAGGATTGGATGCTCTGCAGATTTTGGTTTGGTGCGCTCTAGGCTCACCCCATAGTTTTTAAGTTCTTGGTTCCATTTCAGTATCAGATAACGACAGAGTGGTACTCTTTTTCCTACGATTAGCGTAGACAAGGCATTCTGGATACCTGATACACACCCAAGTGGAAGTCAAAATCACTTTGTAAGCATAAACAAGTACTAACCCACCAATTGCCAGAAACACAAGTGCAGTGATTTTAGGTACAGACTTCTGGGGCACAGAAGCTGCTTGTTTCGACTTGTTTTTTTTTACTCCAAGAGAATTCAATTCACCTTGACGTGCCCAAACGAGTGCCGATAAAACGCATTCAAATCGGTAGCAAAAGGTCAAGTTTATGCTCAATCGTATCGCAAAGTCAAGGAACGGTCTGATACGTAACATGTCTCCCGAAATTAGGCTACGGATGGATACGACAATGTTCTTGCCGATTGTTCAAAACTCACAGGTGAAAGTACTTCGACACACGAGTGATAAAGACGCCGGTCGAAATCAAAAGTGTAATGGCAGTAAAAGAGCGTGATAATAGGAAAAAAGACGGTCAAGAAGATACCAAGACTGAAAAGAAAAGAGTTAATAAATGCTCCACTGCAGTTGTCGCTGCAATCTTTTTTTGTAGTCAGAACGTACATGGATGGAGTCAATAAATATTACTGTTAGCACTCCGAATCGATCCATGAATATATTGACAAACACAAGAGAGCGAGTTCATGGCGATAAAACAAGCGAAAGCATACGTTAAGCGACAGCATACGTTAAACTGACTGGACATGTAATTGATGAAGCATTACCCACCGCATAGTGCTCACGTACCTTGAGTCCTCGACTTCACAGCATAATGATACCCAAAAACGACCTCACGCCAATGCCGAGTACCGAGGATTCGGCCACTTTGACGCATGCGCAGCGAGGAACTGCAGAATCCTGCCAATGCTTACGAGGGCTAGCTGGCGGTCGTTTGCTTGCGATCTGATTTTCGGACCTATATTGGCGGGTCCCACCCCCTTTTACTGGGAGATGTTATTCGCACCCCCTTTTACTGGGAGATGTTATTCGCACCCCCTCCAGGAATGCGAATATCCAACGAATAACGTCTCCCCCTTTTACTTTTATTCAATCAGTGGAGCTCATAATTTTGTGCTGACTGAACCAGACGGTTCATTCATTCTTGACCGCTCATGCGGCACCTATGTTTCCACGGTACAGACAACTTACCGTTTAAGAAACCACAATATAAAAGCAATTTTTATAAAAGCACCAATCGCGTGAACGGAGCGACAGTATACAAATACTAGGTTATTAAGAGCTCTTATTCGCTTTAAGAGCATTCTCAATAAGAACACAAAATGACTGGACCAAAACGCACCAGCAAGAGCATCCAATGACTCTGACGGAAAGCTGTGCCGACACCATCGCATCATTTGCAATTCCACCGATGGCGAAAAACCGCATCCACCTCACGCTTGCCCTGAAGAACAGCCTTCGGCGCTACAAAGTCATCGCCGGTCGACTGTCAACAAGACTGTGAGAGCCCGTGAAGCCCCGTACACCACCTCCCATGCCAAGCACAGTCGTCGCCGCCAGTACCCAGTGATGGAGCAAGAGCTCTTGGCGTTGTGAACGCACATGAGGAAAGCTGCGTACTTTTTGTGCTTTGGGAGAAAGCCAATGCGCTCCTGTCTCCTCGTTCGGTGTCCTTCTCGTGGGTACAAAAAATCAAGCGTCGCAACGGCGTGTGGCTCCGTCAAGCCCACGGTAAAGCAGGTTCGGTCGACACCTCCAAGCTTCTGGATCAGCGACGCGAAATGCAAGGCCTACTGGAGCAGTATGACCCAGCTGATGTCTTCAACATGGATCATAAGGGTTTGACCTTTCGCATGCTACCGAGTCAAACTTTGGCGACGCGTGCCATCAGAGGCAAGAAGAAGGAGAATACGCACATCACGATTGGACTTTGCTGCAACCTCGACGGCAGCGAGAAATTGCCGCCGATTGTGATCAACAAGCCAAGGCTCCACGGTGTTTCCGAGGCGGCAACGTTGTGTCGCTTCCTATCAAATCCTGCTGGAACAAGAAGGCGTGGATGACCAGCACCATATTCACCGATTGGTTCGCATTCTCGACGCCAAGACGCGCGGCCGGAAGATACAGTTCTTGGTCGACAACGCCAGCTGCCTCCATCCACGTGTTCTTCTTGCCGCCGAACGCGACCTCGTTCCTACAGCCGTTGGATGCCGGAATATCCAGAACTTCAATTTGAAGTACAAGAAGCTCTTGGTGAGCTGTATTATCGACACCGGACAACGATGGCACCGCGAAAGCTGTTGACATGTTGACGGCCATCAGGTTCACTGTCGATGCATGGATCGGTGTGTCTGCAACCAGCATTTGCAACTACTGGTGCCACGCCGGCATCGTACCTGTTCCAATGGTGGCTCGACTCACGCAAGACAATGAGCCGTCGCGCGACACAGACTGCCTGAGCTCTGTGACCTTATCGATCGCCTCGGTTTGGACGAACCGCTTGACGCCGAAGCATACGACGGTGTTGAAGAAGTGGACGCAGGGAGTGTTTGTGGTGTGGACGACAGGGAACCTGATGCAGACAGTAGCGATGACGAAGAGGATGAGGTGCAGGAACGTTTCTCACACGTGGAGGCGTTACGTGCATGCCAGCAACAGGCGGTATATGTGTTTGCTCAAGGCGTTCAAGACGCGAACCTACGATGCGTGATGGATCACGCTCGTGATGACCTGCTGTCATCCATGAAACAGCAAAAGATTACCGAGTTCTTTAGCACTGGTAATTTAGAATAAAATCCTCTTCACCCCTATGTTCACATGGTCGTTGTTGCTGATACTGTCAGCCTTCCACATGTGACCACCCGGAATACAATGCTGCGCAACACGTACTGGGGGTAACCTCATGGATATCACCGTACTTGCCTTGGTCACGCGCTATTTATGCGCTTTTGTATGACAAGACGAGTTTCGAGTTGCACCGTATTTTTTTCGATTTTTATCGGTATCACATCTTGTTTTCCACCTTGTTTTGATATTGTAGTTCCACTCCAACATAAGAGCAATGAACAGACTGTGCTCTTATATGGTAAGCTGTCTGTATACAATCTGAGGCGTACTTTACAGTATTAATACAGCATTACCGTAAAAGTCTAATCAAGTGGGACACACGAATCAGAAGGGACACGGCAATCTGTATTGTTGACATCCCACCTACACATCAAAAGAGACACTTGCTTACAACTACTTATAAGACGGAAGACATGGGTATTACACAACCCCAATAAAATCACTTCGTCTTCTTCTATATTTGATAATAATCGAAGACAAGTGATAAATCCTTTGTCTTATTGTTAATGTTATTAACAATAGTAGAAGAGCCCAAATGCATCTCAGCGGATGCGTATAGTTGTGGTAAAATAGTAAATTGAAATAAGTTATCAGTATAAATATACGTCATCCTTAAAATTTAAATATTGTTTTAATAAAGTGATTAGTTCTTCCTTTAGAATTTTTGTTTTTAAAGTAGTAAGTGAGAATACATGTGTTTATCCTATCACCTTTCCTCTTGGCTCAATACTCTAATAAAACTACTTCTATTCTAGTTTAGGGTGTCCTAGTCTGTGCAATGAATTGATGCTTCAATCCTTCCAATCGATTCCTGTCTATCTAGCACGAAAAGTAAAATATTACGTTAAATACGTATAAATACAATGTATTTTAAATGTTTTATAATACGACTGTATAATACAGTGTATTATACAGACGTTTGATACATACGGATCTATAGCCGTCAATCAGCGAGGTTCATACGATTGAACACCACTAATATAGCCACCATATTGTTGAAAGTTAATAGTAATTTCTAAGTAACATTACGGTAACATTATTTAAGAATTGTTAGAAATGCTGCGTCCTTTTATGTGTGTAGGGGTCAACGTATTTAATGTTTCCCCTCTTTTTTATGTATATCTGAAGCTATCCCTAAACTTGTATAGTCTTCTGGTAGTCTCTTCGACCGAAACGGGACTAATTTCAATAGTTGCCACGATCTCGCGGCTTGCTGCAGCCTTCATGAGATCTTGTAAGCTGACTTGAGCAGCATTGTGCTCAAATTCGGGGTTCTGTGACAAGGCATCTGCTACATCATTATTGCGTCCTGGAATCCACTTGAACTGAGGTTGAAACTCAGCGGGTTCATTGAACCAGCGTGCAACACGTCTATTCGTCGTCTTTTGTGTCAATATTGTCTCGATGCATTTGTGATACGTTTCCACAACAAATTGGACGATCGAGCAAATAGACACGCCAGGGCGTGCATGATTGCAAGAAGATCTTGTTCACATTTTCAGGGCGTGCATGATTGCAAGAAGATCTTGTTCGCAAACAGGGTAGTTTAGCTCAGCCGATTTCATCTTTTGACCATTATAGGCGATGGGGAATTTCATCTCTCCCTCCTTTTGAAACGAAACACCCACAATGGCAAAGTTGGATGCATCCATTCTAATGCCAAAGGTTTTGCAAAGTCTGGTAACTTTAGCAGTGGTGGCGACGACAAGCAAAGCTTGAGTTGCTCAAATGATGGTGCGTTAGCTGTACTTCCTCTTTCCAGGCCGAGAATGTGCTAATGAGAAAGAGACAAGATATTCTCGACCCCTGGTCTATTTGAGATGCGAATCTCACTATCGTATCGGTCAAATTGTGGTGGATCCAGCTGTATTTTTGTGCATAAATTTGCCATGTTTTTCGACCAAAATCACATTTTAAGCAAGCATTATTTTGTACCCGTTTCCTATTCGTCGCTGACATAGCGATATTACAACAGGGTATTCTTAAAGACCACGATCTCGTCTACGTGATTCCGCTATTGTAATCACGTTATTAAGCCTTTTGTGACTACACGACGGGTAACAAAACATTGTTTTATAGAGCTCCCTTTTGTTTTTAGCCAATAGAAAGCCATTTTAGGAATGATGGTTATTGTAATTGGTATATACCTATTCAATTGAGTTTTTTTTTACGAATTAAACACAGTTATTGTTTCCCAAGGTGTGTCTCCTGGTAAAAATCATTTTTAGGTAGAACGAGTACATTACTGGAGATAAAATTAAAAGATATAAGACAGCTGATGGTTCGAGCGATCTTCATCCTAACTATGCCCTGTGCTAAAAGGCAGAAGAAGCTCCGACGCTATTATTTCGCTTCTTTCGTTATCGCTATAATAGATGAGCAGTCTCACTCTCCAACCACGAGTGGGATGACACTCTTCATGCGGACCAGGTGCACATCTTTCATTTTCCTAAGTCGTTAGGCTGAAGAATAGTTGGTTATTGTGCTGACTAACGAAGAAGTAAATTCCAGTTAGCCACAGTCGTATGTGGCAACTTTAACCACGGACTGCATAAACCACAGCGTCACATATATGTAGACAACTTCATCACTCCACCCCCAGGGCCATCAGATGTTTGATGCTAATAGAGCTATATTATAAACATCCTCTCGAAATTACTATCTAACACCCCCGTTTACACTAAAGACCTTACTCAATACCTTCATACGGCGAGCAGGTTGACGCAAGAAAGGGTCACTGTGCTATTGCCTCTGTTCCGCTAGAGCCGGTTTCCTGCATCCTTCATACATCTCCTATCTGCACCTCTCTTCGTCTTCCTGTAGCTGGTGTTTTACTCCCCAACTTGCTCAATCTCTCTGCACAGGCTCCGGTAAAGTTCGCTACTTCTCTCGCCGGTACCAACGGCATCATTGGTCGCAACATCGCCGCAAGTGCACAGCTTCGCGCTCAATTCCAGCAAAAAGATTTCGGCGACCGTTTTATTAGTTTGTCGTCAATCGGCTAATCTGTTTCTGAGACCTGACGTCAACGAAGAAGACAAAAAATTTGTGCTCAAGCTACGTCATCACCTGGACGACCATTCCGACGTTCAACAGCGAGGGTCCATGATACGCCACCGTTAATTTTACTACTTTTATCACGTTATTAACCGGAAACAAAGCAACTGATTTTAGTAGCTTTGACGAGCTCCATCACGACCTGGAGACGGAGATATTGCAACATTTTGAACGTGTGAATTGTAACGTGTTTTCAATCGCAAACGATCTAACGAATGAGACCGTAGCCATCAGGTTGTATCCCGTAAGAACACTGTTGAATCATGATTGTGACCCAAATTGTGTCGTGCGTTTTTAGGGGCAAGAGATGCTTATACACGTCATTAAAGATGTTAAAGTCGGACAAGAACTTACAGTCTTGTAAATTGAGTTGTTCCAGTCGATGAATAGTTTCTAGAATCCCGCGTTTTAAAAAATCTCGCGTCAAGAATTAGATGGCCATCAAGTCTGCCACAATTGTCCAATCAGAAGTTTTACCAAACTACAAAAATACCAACTGCACATTTTCAATCGAGACAGAGGAAGTATTACCTCCTCAGACTTCTTTCCCTTGATGGTTTCAATAAGCGGACCCGTGAACTGGGCAGAATCGAGAGACGTACACTGTTGTATCACAAAAATTCTCCATATGCTTCTTTGTCTTTTGTACGGGCCATTCTTTGATTATCTTGACCTCGTCGGGATCCATATGGACACCATTGCGACCGACAAAATCACCGGAACACAGAACTGACACTTCGAAAGTTTGATGTACACCCCTTGATCTTCACATCGTTGAAGTACTCGGTCTAACTTCTCGAGATGCTCGTTGATGGGAGTTGCTAAGGAGCGACCAGAAGGGAGCGACCAGAAGGGAGCGACCAGAGCGACTATTACGTAATCACAAAGAAGCGACTGTGCATATGAAAGGGGCACACATGTTCATAAATTCAATTGGCACTTTAGATACTAAAAACTGGTTTATTCGTTTTCCGTGGTATAACCATCAGTCCGTTTAAACTGCTATAAAATGATGGCTCAAGAATGGCATCGACCAATATTTTGGTGTCATTTGCTTGTGCCACGACCTCTACATTTAGTAGAGCTAACTCTCGCATCGTCTCTTAACTCACTCGCCGCATATTGTCGTCCTTGTGTCCTGCAAAGGCCGTCGGCGATGCCGCAAGACTTGTTGCCATCTGCGCGGCATCGATTTCCATCACCCTACGCACCACTTTAAAAGCTTGCACTCTTTCCGCCAAGTTTTTTTGCTCCCGCTTCTGTGAACGCATTACAAATACTGGTAAATTGAGATCCACAAAGTGTTTAACGCTGCTACTCTACTGGTGGCGTAGCGCAGGGCTCTAAGCGCTCCTGCACGAGTAAATGTGACCGAGTCACACACTAATCGACGCATAGCCTTCATAAGTCGCTCCTTTGGAAAACTATCGAGCAGGAGCGGGTCATTCTTTAGTTCCTACTTATAATCAATAGTGTATACAAGTTCATGAGCTTTATAAAGAAAATGAAAATATAACAGTCGTACGTAGCAGACGCGGCCGGTACTGTCGAGTTCAGACTTGCGGTCTAGATTACTGCGTTCAATGAGAGTACAGATGGCCGCCAAACTCCCGTCTCCGCGCGAAGCGGAGCCTTTCCGTTGGTGGGGCGAGGCGGTGGCCCTATGCAAGGGTTTTTTGGTGTTTTGTATACATCCTTGTATACACAATTGCGTTTATTAAGGGTTAGATTTAAGTGAGGATCCAGATCGTTTACCTAATAACACAAATAATGAATAGCAGCAAGATAATCCACCTTAATAAGTCGTCAAAGCAGAATGTAGACCTCAGTATGTTAAGGGGATACCTTATAAGATGTATAATATTTTATGGCAGTTTAAACGGATTGATGGTTATACCACGAAAAACGAATAAACCAGTTTTTAACATCTAAAGTGCCAACTTGATTCTATGCATATGTGTGCCCCTTTCAATACACGGTCGCTTCTTTGTGATTACGTAATCGTCGCTCTGGTCGCTCCTTTCTGGTCGCTCCTTAGCAACTCCCCTCGTTGATGTCTTCGCTTCCTGTAAACACGTATATGTCATCAAATAGGATACGCATGCAATCGCGCATATCGCTTAACACGCGTTGAAGTAGGCGGTTAAATGTGCCAGGACTTCCGCTAAGTCCTATCGGTGTTACCAGATACTCAAACAAGCCATCCGGCGTCGTAAACGCATTAAACGGAATGTCTTTGTCTCTGAGCTTCACTTGGTAGTAATCCAACAGTATATCCATGCACGAAAACCAATGACTGCGTGACATACCGTAAAATGTATCTTCTTTACGTGGCATTGGGATTGCTGATAGTACTGTGCTGTTGTTTGACTGACTATAGTCATTTTCAATAAGCCAACCAACAGGTCTCATCACGCAAAATGTCGGGGCCGAAAATAGAGAAGTACTCGGGCTAATGATATTTACTTTGACCATTTCCTTCGTTCAATCTTGTATAACCTTGCGTTGCTCAGGGCTCTGACACCACTGTGATACGTGGATGGGCTTCGTACCAGGCTTTAGTTTGATGACATGGTCAATACCTTCACGCACGGGCGGAACTGTGCTCGGTAGGTCTGTTCGAAACACAGCATGGCGACGCTTCCAGGCGACTTCAAACGCTGGATTATTTTTCAAAGCGTTCCATCCTTGCTGCTTAAACCTTGCAGCCATCTTGGAGTCGTGCGGATTCTCTCCTTACGCAAGTCTTTGACAAAATTCTTCACGGAGATGAACTTGGTCTGCCCGAAATCGCCGTTATGTCCGTGTTGGCAAAAAAAAATATCTCGCAACTCTGGCTCTCATGAGAGCGTCGTTGACTATCCACAGCACGTGCAGGTCGCACGGACGGCTTTCTCAACCGTATCAGTTTTTCAGGAACGATTTGCGAACGGAGCGACAACTGGGAGGTCCTCCCTTCAATCTCGGTGTTTTGCTCAAGGAGCCAAATCATTCCGAGAATCACGTCTTTGTTGTCAGGGATTGGCATCACCTGGAACTTTGACTTTCTTGCCGGAAAACCAGGAACTTCAAGAATTATTTCTGCGGTAAGACGGGGACGATGTACCATCTGTCCAAAGCCAAGATCGACTTCTATGATATCGGTTACACCCTCGTATACACTAGCATTCAAAAGCTTCTGCAAGTTCTTCCCAGATGCCGTTTAAACTGCAGCCAATATCAAAGAAAGCTGATACGTTTTTCTTTTTCGCTGGCTGACTATACGCAAGCGCTTGGATTTCAGAAATTGAACGAAAAGCACCACTGATGTAGTTATTCGACTCCTTCTTTGGCGTGCAATCGGACGAGATGTGCCCTTTCTTCTTGCAGCTATGGCACGTTGCATTTTTCTTCCAGTCATCATTCCCATTCGACGATGAATTTTGCTGTTTTTCTTGCCGCTCTTGCCTTTCCTCGTCTTGTTCGATGGCTGCGACGATTTTTCACTCGATTTCGAGAAATTCTTATGTCCTTGCGTTCGCGGCGGCTTTTCATCATAACGCGCAAACTCAAAATTCGCGATGATCTTGATTGTTTCATATAGCGTTCTTGGGCTCTCTTTCTTAATCTTAGCACTTGTCTCGGCATGAAGGCCGTGCTGGAATCGCGGATCAGGATCCGCGATGGGCAGCTCCGCCTGCGAATACAAATCCTGCAACTTTGCCACGTACTCATGAATTGAGCTGGTTTGTTTCAGTTCAAAAAGACGCTCTCGAAGGCTGTACTCAAAATCCTTTGGCTTCAAGCGTTAACATATATTTTCCTTGAGTAGTTGCCGCGTCTTGTTCAAAGCTGCAGCGGCACATTCCACTGCAAAGATGGTACGACACCAGTTCTGCACGGACTTTCCAAGGTTGCATGTAATCTCTTCAACAAAATTCAATGGGTTTGCATTATCACATCACACTTGTACTCGATGCAGAAGATAAACAACGCCAAGTCCTCGTTCAGCTTGCCATCATACGTTGGCGCATCCTTCTTTCGACCAGGTCCTTGACGGTTCATCATCTGGCTGAACTGAACTTGTGACTGCTGCATGAACATTTGAGCTGAACTTGCGACTGCTAGCTCAGTTGCTGAATCATTAACACCAATTGTTGAATGACGGATGGATTTGCAGGGTAGAAACCTTGCTGAGGGGCAGAAGGATGTGAGACAGGCCCCGGAGCAGAAGTTGGCACTTGCGTTGGTATAGCGTTTCCTTGAACATTCGGCTTCTCTTCTCGGGCAGCTTCTTGTTGTGCACTTGCAGCAGCACGCGTGCGTGACGCAGAGTGGGATTGCTCTACGCTGGGTGTGTCGTTCATTCGACTTTGCTGACGCGGGCGTTGATTCGGAGATTCACACTCAACTTCTCTGGTACGACGACCATACATGAAAAGTTGGATTTCACAGCGTGTAAATAAAAAAATCTCTTTCTTAGAAAAAGTGTCGAACTTCACTCGGAGTGTAAGTCCAAGCTATCGAACTTGATGCGAACCACGTCTAGGAAATTTACGAATTAACCTATCTAGTTTCAAGCTTTTTGGTTGCCTTGGTTTTTTGAAAGCACTTAACCAAGTGATCTTAAAGTTCGTTACGACGCCTTCCACCCTGCCTATGTCGTATAACATGATATCGGAAGTTGAATGAATCAGGTTACGGGTTTTGTGATTAAACGAGTCAGGAATCTCGTCTCGAATTAGCTTAACGATTTTCTGCTGCTTAGAACCGTTAACCACAGGTCGTGTCGATGTTTATTAGGTTTTGCGTGCCTATGCGTTAAGCACTCCGATTCGGTTTGAGAACGGTTTTCGGGCTCACGGGTTTTTCGATTTCCCATCCAATATTCGAAACGACTACCACGACTTAGTAGCAGCGGGTGTAGATCTAATGTAAGTTAGTGGGCAGCTAAAGGAGATTGATATTCATGAGTGCGAAGGCGGGACAAGCACTTCAAAAGCACACTAAACCACAGGCCCAACGTCGGAGTCTCCATTGTGTGTGCTACAAACCTTCGTTACCACACCAACCAGCTACTAAATGTAATAATTGTGCATAACGGAGCGTCTGTAGCCTTCCTCGTAAAGTACGACTGAAGCGCTTCCTTAAAAAAGTGCGTAAAGAGCTTCCCACTATGTGGCCACTCTACACTTCTGGTTCTGGATTTTACAGAGGATGTCGACCAACAAGTGCTACCATGTACAGGTGGCTGGGTAAAGGGTGTGCGCGAGCTTGAGAAGATGGCTTTAATTGGCTTTGGTTGTTTTCAGCTTAAGCTGTTGACAGTAAAATGTGAAGCATTTTTGGGTAAAATGGCTACGCCGCGGTGTAGATATTTGTCACCGAGGGAATCCGAATCCAAGACCCAAGAACTGTTGAACGCGCTATTATCAAAGAACAATACGAAAAACAGAGAATAATGGTCATACGCACGAGCTGCATGTGCTAACTACATTCTTTAGTAGGTCGACTCTGCCGAACGAAGATTACAGTCACAGCGTGCAAATCCTCTTCGATTTTTTTGGAGAGAAGCACTTAAAATAATAATTTGTGAAAGGCCGTACTTCAACAGCAGGTGAGGTACTGTAAAGGTAGAAGGTAGATGAATGTCTAGCTTTCATTTGCAATTACCTTATTTCTTGCGTGTTACAAAACAAATATTAATATTTCGTTTAATATTGAATATATTTATAGATATACTCAGTATTAAACGAAATCATCTGTCTAATAAGTGTTACCTATTAATAATTGGCACTGGTTCTTGTTACCGACTGGAGCACTTCACTTGGACACGAGAAAGTGCTTTTGGGTACCGATTGGACCAAATCGGTATACATTAATCGGTAAAAGTTAAAAAACTTACGTAAAACGCGACTATACGTATAGCTGGATACTGACTTGGCGGTAAAACCAGGGCCTCTTCAAACCAACCACGTGTCAATCCATTCGATGCAAAAAATTTTAAATTTTGAATTTAAGCTAAACAGTTGCCAAAATCTCCTAAGTCATTTTCTTCTCATACTAAAAGCAAGTTTAAAATTGCGGTCTTGACTCAAGGCAGAGGGAGGGCTTCACCTGACTCTGTCGCCAATAGTGCATGGAGGTAAACAGTGCCAAAATTCTTAAGTTTTTTTTTCTTATATTCAAAGCAAGTTTAAAATTGCTATGTTAACTCAAGGCAGAGGGATGGCTCTACCTGACTCAGTCACCATCCTCATATCAACAGAACACTAACGTTATCAAGTTGCATTATACTAAGCAATTAAAGATGCAACCAGATCGATAAAAAGACGATACACTTCCATTAATTTTTTTATCTCGAATTGAAATCTACAAACACATCATCAAATATCGATAGCGAAAGTACTGCAAGCTTGCTTGATTCAGCGGGCCAGGATTTTTGCCATGGACGAAAGACTCGGCAGCAACAAGTACGCAAAATCCACAGTTGTAATTATCCAATTGTGACCCGATTGCTGGGTCGAAACGGCGGATGCGGTACTGCGCAGGTCCATTCGTCGGAAGAATTTGGCGGAGTATATCGTGTGCAAAAAGATATGCCTCGTGCACATGGCTGGAACTCATGGGGTCGTAATAATAAATTTCTTGAGTGCTTATACGCGCAAACACACAACACCAATTGTTGCAGCCGAACAGTAGCGGAAAAATAGCATAGGCGATACCGTTCTTCGAGAGCATCGCTCTTTTTCTTTATTCACATCATCCACACCGAAAGCACCAGTGGGTGACGGCAAAACTACGACCACGCGGCTATGGTCTTGAAAAATTCGTTCTGATTGCAAAAAATAGAGCGACGTCGCTCAATTGCATTCGCCCAGAAATTTTCACAATATTAACCTATTCACGAATAAGTGACTCAAAGTTAGAAAATACCACACAAAATAAATGACATAAACGTACCGTCTCGGTTTTAAGTTGGATTGTTTTAGCGCTGGTACAATATCCATGTTATTCGATACGCGGAAAACTTGTTCAAAAGAATCACCAATTTTAACATCCACCGAGTCTGCCCAAGCGTTAGCAAATTCAATCTGTTTTATTCTTTCCTTTATATGATGCCACGTGTGCATAAGGTTTAAAGTTGAACTGTCGAGAGGCGGACTCAAAATAACAAAGTCGGCACAGCTATCAACATCGTCTTGAACCTGGACCTGAGTGGCTGGGACATCATCTTCCTCAACTTCTTTAGTCGGTACCGCTACACACTCATCACTATCTCCACTGTTTGATCCAATCTGAAGCGCAACCGACTCGTTTCCGTTTCCACCCGTAACATCATTTGTTTGCACCACCGACTGAGATCTGTTTAGCGCAATCTGGAGACGCTTTATCAAACGAGTTCTCACTCTCATCTTGACTTGTCTGAGCCGCTGACACATGAGGATCCGTATCGATGCAATTTGTTTGCATTTTCAGCGCTAATGCAAGTTCACCGTGTTGTCCCATAGTCATCATATATTCGATTATCTTAAGCGTCGCGAGAGCTGGCCGAGATTCGTTGGTCCCGATCTCACTCAGTGCTTGGCTGATTACAACGTTGGCTTCAATTGCTGCCTTGAACTTTCGAGTCTGATCCCATTGTGTTTTGGCCCGAGGGGGAATCACGTCTTCACTGAATGCTTTGGCAGGGGCATACTCGATTTTTAGCTTGCTCCGTACCAACGAATTTCTCCACCGTGAATGTAAAAGGTGAGTCGGGATCACTTGCTCGAAATTCAAAGCCTTGCAAATGTAAAATACATGTTGACATGGCAGAAGTCGTGTTGACATAAACAGGCATGAGCATCCCCATTTTGTTTTCTCCATTATATTCCACGTTGGGTTCATCACGTGCCTCGTCTTCTGTGACCGTGCTCTTGATTCCCTCGTAAAATTCATATTGCCCCACTTAAAATTACAAACGCGTACTCGTGGTAAACCAATTCGCATGCGTGCTCACTCACTATGTTAGCAACTTGTGTCATCCAGCGTCGTATGTTGAGTTCCGAACAACCGAAAGCTTGTTGATGCGCTGCACAGAGTCCTTTTCCACGACACTTTGCTTATCCAATGCAGTCGCCAACGCAAGTAAATCAATCGACAACGTCCTACAGCTGTCTCCATGATGCCTCGAGCCTGTTGTTGGTGTTGCCAGGTGTGCCAGCGTTCTGGCATGTGTAAGCGCACCACATGTCCTTGCAGTTGCCGACGTTTTTGTAAAGTACGCGTCGAATTTATTCTGGAGTGTGTTACTCGAGCGGGTCGCGTTACCGTCTGGCGAATGACAAGTCTCATCAGTGCGATCAGTGGTGTTACCAACCGAAGCGGTGCTGTCTGTTTCCAGGCGAAGTAGATGCTTCATGTACGTCCCGTGCTTCGTGTACTCTTGCTCGGTCTTCACATACACGAGCAACTCAACTAGTCCCTTGGGTCTCTCTTTTTTCCATGTCGTAAAGGCATATTCATCAAACGTAATTTCTTCTCGAAGCCACTTTATAACGTGGAACTGGCACAGTAAGATGCGCGCAAAGGGAAGAGCAGCAGACAAACCAGACATTTCGGTAAGATCTTTATCAATTATTACACACTGCACCTTGCGCCAGTTCTCGTTGTGGATCTCGAACGTCTCGATTGCAGCTGAAAGAGTTTCTGCGCGCTCACTCTGGATTAGGTCGTGCTGCACATACTGCCCCAAAATCGTCGTGTGCCATGAAGCTGAATACCTTATATTTCGAGGAGTTGGTTCCGTGCGTCGCGTCCATCAGTTGGTCCTCTGGAAAACGAGAGAAAATGTCACGCATGTACTCCGTAAGGAGCGTGATACATGTGGAAACATTCTGAATAGTACGACAAACAATGATTTTCAATACATATAATTCATTTGATACGTTATATTTCAATTCACACCATATCTTAAATCCGTTACGTGAAGATGCGTCCTATGTTGCCTGGTTCTTCTTTAAAACTCTCTCTTCCATCCTCACAATCTGTCCGCTGACGACCTCCTCCTCGCTCGAGCATCTTCAGTTTCCTTAATAAACTACTCATGCCGCGGGCACTTGGTGACGCGTCGGAGTTTTCAGATGCATTTTCGAACTCTCTTCTTCTCGCACCGGATTTGCGCAGTGTGGTGTAGTCGCTCTCAGAAATTCTTCCTGAGATGCGAACACCCACGGGGGGCCCAGATGACTAACTGTCGGAGGGGTACTCCGTCCATCCGAGTCATGATCCGATCCGGCGTCCGGCCGGCTGGATCGGTCACTTCCATCGCCTTGGTCGTGACGACTTGAATGATCCATGTTAAAAGCTCACCTTGTGTACCCGTCAGTACTGGCGGTTGCGCTCTCTTGATAGACCCTAGGGCGAAAAGTGTAAAGTCCGTCGAATAAGGAGACGAGGGTTAGGACTAGGGGTAGCTCCTGGGCGGAAATCTTCACCGGGGAGCTCGATTGGCAATATACTTGGGGTTTGTATACTGCGACGGCTGGACCGAGAATAATCGATCGGCCAGCTAAACCAATGACAATAAAGGGGTAAATCCAAACGTGTACGTAAAGGGGAATCCAAATATAACTCCACAATCTTCCACAGTAGATTCCACACTTTCCAATACTTGATGTAATCGTGTTCAAAACACGGGCGACTTGAGGTGAGTATACGCAACGCCGCGACTCCCGGTCAGGGGGCTTCCGGTGGGTTACTTTAACCTTCCCCGGGCAAACCAATAGCAGCAAGAGGGGACCTTGTTAGCCCTCTGCTGTGAACCAATGAAAGCGACTTGTGTCTAAGAAAGCGAAACGTATACTGATTTTTATCCCTATGTCCAATACTCCCTTTTGTGTAACCTACCCCAAATAGCCTGGCTGGACAGTTATGTGTCTTACCTGAAGTAGCCCGGTTTACTCCGATCGGATGCTCTTTTGTGTACCGGCCCGGCAGGTACACCAACCCCAGATGGTACCAACCCGGCCGGTACACCAACCCCAGATGGTACCAACCCGGCCAGTACACCCAACCCAAATGGTACCAGCCCAGCCGGTACACCGAACTTAGCTGGTACCAGCCCGGCCCGGCCCGTACACCGAACCCAGCCGGATCGGCCGGATGGCCATCCATCTAAGCTCACTTGACCGCTGGCATTAGCACTTCCTTGGCTGCTCCACGTCCGACTCTGGTGCTTTCTCCGTCCTCCAAGAAACTCAACCTCCTTCAAGACTCTTCGCCCATACCTTCCGACCAATCCGCCCTTCGGCTGTCCATCATCCGAGGTCATCCCGTTCGCCTAGTCCGCTAGCCCAACTATCCACGTTTTCGGCCACATCCATCTGGCCCGATTCCAGGCCTGGCGCCGTCCTGCCGCTGGTAGATACGCTCGGCGACGGCCATCCGGCATCTATGTCCTTGGTCCACATTTTTCGCCAATCAGAAGGCGCCCTCTGGAAAGTACTTCACACCTTCCCATCAATAAACTCACAAGTCACTTTACCACAGCCGCCCCTGAATCTCGTCGCAGCCGCACAACGGTTGAGGCACGACCTCACCTGAATTAAGTCGATCTGATCCTGCTTACCCATGCCTCGCTTTGGCACGTCATCCGACTGATTTATAACAATTTTCGTGAACCCGGTCGGTCTCCGGCCGGCATGCAATCTCATCCACAGATGCTGACCTTATCTTGATAAATTTTCTGTCCTGCAAATCGACGAGGATGACATATGCCGTCTCATCCTAGTGGATGACGACTCGACCGCCAGCGGGGTGGAAATCGCAGAACCGCCGGATTCGTCCCGTTCTCCCGATCTGGTGCTGTCGACCGCGGACGTTGAAACGGCGCTCCGCATTTATAGTGTAGCTTGCAGTGACCGGGACAGATTGAAGACCGCCGTCTCTTCCCTTAAGGCGAAGCTCCGATCCTGTCAGGCCGACTCCGAAGTTCTGTCGCGGAGATGCGTGACACTTTGCGCAATGCCGGACCGCACGGGGCCCCGAATCTCCGAGCTGAAGCGCAGCCGTCAAGAAGCAGTGGACGAAATAACCCGC
>MIQA02009839.1:0-12487 GCA_001887855.2 Sclerospora graminicola | reverse complement strand
TCGTTAGGAAGAAAACTGGTTAATAAATATGCTTTATGGGGGTCAAATACAAACAAAACCTAACGAACACTTCGGGTGGCGTAAGAACGATGACAATATTGGACAATAGCATCGCTGAACGATTCTATTGTTTGTATACTGTATGAGTAGATTTTGAATCACCGCCATCGATTTCGTTAATGTGCAATTAGAACTCGATTTTTGAGACGGATATATGCTAATTCAAGATTCATCTTTTAAGTGGGTAGACTTCGTGCTTAACGCATCCACCTACCCAATTCTGATATCATAGCTTCTTTGTCGGCTTTACTTGGTTGGCAGAAGTACTCATAGTTGCAAAAAAGGCTGGAAGCACAAGCAACGCTCGAATAGTGCATGAGGATGAATAAAATTCCAGAGAGAAAACCGCTTTACAAAAGCTACTTCATACACTTCCACAACATGTAAGTAAACCATCCAGAGCCAACTTCGAAGTAACATTTACTTTTCACGTTTTCAATAGAGAGTACAGTATAACGAGTATTTTCATGGCAAAAAGATTTTTTAGCAATTGCAATTCACATAATCATTAAAAACGTACAAGGTTTAAACGATACTAGGCTCTGTCTCTACAACGACAGTTGATATGTTCCTGAGGGTATTTTGGTGCCGTCTTAGACACCATTTACAGAGTGCTCTGTCCCGGTGGACGTGCCTTGAGTCATCATACTCATGAAATCACCGGGAGGGGTGTTCGCCACCTTCATCTTGGGCGAGTTTGTGTCATTATGAGCAATGTAATCATACGCTTGGCCTCCGTGATACGAAACGTCCATTCCAGTCACTTCCTTGTCCTCTGGTACTCGTAGACCCACTGTATACTTCAGCACCATCAGAATCAGAAATGTCATCACTGCTGAGTAACCAGCCGCCACACATTGAGAAACGAGCTGGTGTACGATCTGAATGCCATGGCCGTAAAAGGAGCCGCCCTTAATAGCAGGATTGATGTCAGAAGTAGCAAAGAGCCCTGTGAGCAGACCACCCATAAAACCACCGACGCCGTGAATGCCAAACGAGTCAAGCGTGTCATCATATCGCAACACGTTTTTAAGGTGCACAGCTCCAAAGCCCGACGCGGCACCAACGACTCCGAAGATCACAGCGGCCCATGGATACACATAGCCACAACCAGGAGTGATTGCTACAAGCCCCGCGACTGCACCACTGACTGCACCGCAAGGGTCAAACTTTTTGTGGATCGCAAATTCAAGAGCTGTCCAGGTCAAAAACCCAGCGCAAGGTGCCAAGTGGGTGTTAATGGCAGCGATGGCAGCGATGCCATCGGCGGCACCTTGCGAACCAGCATTGAAACCGAACCAGCCGAACCAAATCAGTGTCGCACCGATCATAACAAGGGGCACGTTGTGTGGTTTTACTTGGTCTCCGTGATTGTAGCGCTTACCCACCAAAATTGCAGCGACAAGAGCTCCAAAACCACTCGACACGTGAATGACAGTGCCTCCGGCGAAATCAAGGGACCCCATTTTGCCCTCCCAACCCATAGGAGTGGTCACCCAGGCTTCGCTCAGCTTTTGGGACCACATCCAGCGTGCCAATGGGTCATAAACGATTGAGGTCCAAAGTAGAATGAATAAGAGAAAGCTGCTAAATTTCATGCGACCAACAATTCCACCACTAAGCAATGCCGGGGTGATCATGGCAAACTGCGTCTGGAAAAAGGCGAACAGAATATGGGGTATACCAGTGCCGTATACTCCACTAGGAACAGCACCAATGCTGTCGTATCCCGCCCAGGCGAAGAGTCCATCGGAACTAAAGCTCACCGAGTACCCAAAGGCCCAAAATTGAATTGAGACCATTGCCATACTGACAAACGACATCATCATAGTGTTGGAGGCCATGTCCTCGCCTGCAAGTCCTGCGTAGAAGAACGCCACACCAGGAGTCATGAGCATCACCAATGCACTGGCCACGAGCATCCACGCAGTGTTGCCAGAGTTGATGGCCGTATCATAAGCATTGGCAGCTTTTTGACCTCGAGATGAATATGTGACACATTGGTTGGTGGTGGAATCCAGATACTGCGATACGTCGCAAGTGACGGTCGAGGTTGGCGTCGTGTCTTGACCCAAGACAGCAACTGCAACGAAAGCAGCCACAATAGCAATAGTTGCAACGATAGAAAATGACAGGAATTGTGGCATCTTGACAGCTCAGGCTGAGGCAAATTGCAAACTGCAAACTGCAAACTGCAGTCAAAAAGTTTGACGAACGAACTGATTGATTAAATGGATTGTGCATTTTAATCCTGAACGTTCGAGTTTCTCAGATATATCGTGTTAATAAGAGTAATAAGGACAGTACAGGTACTGTACATAAGTGCGTGGGTCGTCAGATGTGAACCCACGCATTCCTTTGTTTCTTTATGAAGAACAGGTCCCAGATTTCGTGGACTAAAGTATACCCTATGGTCGGTTTTATTGGACACGAGTTGTGACTCGGAACGACGTAGTGCCTCGAGATTGGCTCACTGGTCTGACGAAGCGTCGTCACCTGTCTACCTGTCCGACTCAAACAATACCTCAAACGTAGATAGGACAAAAATGTCCCTATGTTTGTACCAGCTGCAACGAGACTACAAGAAAACGATGTTCCCAAACAACAACAGTTTCTCCATGGGAGAGTCTCCCTGGGAGAGTGAAACGATAAGACTTGTAAAGAAATACAGATCAGAATTAGGGTCTTATTTATCATTTTGTGCGTGGCTCTGTCTTGCAATGTGCATCGCCGATGACGACGTTCTTACACTGTAGCCTGAACGGATTTCCTAGAGTTGCATGAATGATATAAAGCAGAAAGTCATCTGAAACCTGCCGTAAACAATACGAATACAGTGCCACAGGATTTGATTTGAACATCATTTTAGTCCTGTACAGGTTCAGTGTTGAAGTGCCCTTTCTGGTTGAATACTTTCACATTAACTTAAGTTAGTAGTAATGTAGTCCAATTATTCTTTAACTATTACTTCGAAGTATTTACTAACTATGTAAGTTTGAATCCTAGAGACTAATTTTGGCTCAGGTTCCTCATTGAGAGGGTTCAATTCAGGCTCACTGTATCTTCTCGCTTCGTCGGGCGGTGCTGGTGTTGTATTATATACGCACTTGATACATAACTGCATTTGCATGTCTTCCTCCCTGTTTCCGGGTGTCGTCTCTCAAACGTTGTTACGGTTTCCAATTGAGCTGCCCTTGTGTCCACAGAATATATCCACTGGGGTTTTCCTTAGCCCCTCGTATACGTTACGGATTTGCCAGATCCAAGCAACAGCTATACTGTAGAATCCCCACCATAATGGTCCGCGAAATCTAGAGCCCTGACTCCATTTTTATCCATCATCGCCAACTGAACAGCTGTCCCGTACTCCGGTGGCGATCTGGTTACGATATTCTTCTTAAAGCTATCTATTTGCAATTCATCGAGGGTTTCACCTCTCCAATGACTAATCCATTAGTCCACATAAATTGTGCACTCCTGCACCCTCATAAAATGTGCGCGAGGTCGTAACTTTTACTCGTACATTCCGCATTCAGTGAAAAGCGTTGTTTTTCTAGGTCTCGTAGGTAGTAAGTATTCAGTTACTGCGTAGCTGCCCTGTACAATACCCATACCTGGTATCAATATGTTTATGCTTCCATACCTGTTTTGGTGTCAGCTCTTGCATGTGTCACCACGACCACCTATCTCGATCTCTCAGTTTCTTCCATTTAACAGCAACCTCTGAGAGTCTAGGTGCGATGTTTATGTTGGAATTTGGATGATTTGATCTGTGATGTGAATTTCCAGCTTACCGGGTTTCTTGTGTATTGTGAATTTTAGGTTAAGTAGTATTTTAGCTGAAATTACTTAATTATAGGGCGCTGATAGCTGAACCACACCCTTTTTGATAAAATGACCGCACCCCCAGATCTGACCAATCAGCGCCCTTTAAAAATTAGTAATATCTTCCAATCACATCCTTAGAGGACAATGGCGCAATATTCACCACCAGAGTGGAGTCATATCTGTTGCTGTCTCTTGCAGCCAACAATTCTCTTCGTGAAGCCCAGCAGCTCGCTTAAGGGCTCGTTCTCAATCGTTTCTTGTTGCCAGTTGACCAGGCATTGGAAGAAAACAACGAAACACTCGGCGAAATCTACGTACTGGCCGACAATTATTACGAGCTCGTGACACCGAGGGCGACTGTGATCATCCCGACGCCCCATATAGCAGCGTCAAGAGGATGGACGGTAATTCCACGACCTCCCTATCGGGGGCGATCGTTGCATCTAACAAGCCGCGTCAAGAGCCACCAAGTCAAAAGCAATAGTCCCAAGTTGAAGGCGCTCTTTCTGTCTGGGCAGTGACCGATGGCGCGACTTGTGCAGGGGTTGTTCATTGTCAATGGAAGGGGTTGTTGTCAAGATAGCGTCTCGCCCAGCTTCAGCGTACCTATAAGTACCAATATACTAGTACAACTTGAAGACCGACTGTTCAACTTGCGCCAGTACCAAGCTCAAGGATAAGCATCGACGTGGACACGTCTGATTGGTCAAGTTATCCGATGGCGGAATGACGTCATTGTATGTCGTCATGTTCTAGAAGCAATCAGGCTTAGATGTAGTAAAAACGAACTAAGGACCTTAATATACTCACTTTGCATTTTGCACAAAACACCTCAAGTCTTCAGGTTATGAGACCAAGCCCTGGCTTCCCTGCCCCCGCCACCGAACAAGCTTACGTCATGGACGCTGCTTTTTTTTAATTCGCGCATCAATAAGTTTGATGACACCAACTTCCACACATGGAAATTCAAGATGCAGATGGTGTAGGAGGAGAGATACCTGTGGGAAGTTACAAGTGGGAAATCAAGTTTGAGCACCTTACGAGTCCCCTGGACCAGTCAACGTTCAAACGCATTCAAGAAAGGCACTCGCAGTTATCTGTCTTGCGATGGAGGACTCGCAGCTACCGCTGGTTCGTTCTGCAAGTGGGGCACATGATGCATGGTCGCGGCTGGAAGGTCACTTTGAGAAGAAAAGCTTGGCGAACAAGCTCTTCCTTCGTCGAAGTTTCTTCACAGCAAAGATATATGAAGGTGATGATGTGCTCGCGCACATAAACAAGATGAAAACCTTAGCGGAGGAACTTGATGCTGTAGGAGCTCCGATCACGGAAGACGATCTGGTCATCACGCTTCTAGGCGGTTTAAGCGAGTCGTTTGCTTTTCTGATAACAGCGTTGGAGTCAAGATCGGACTCGCTGTCGTGGGAACTGGTGACGTCTCGGCTGCTTCATGAAGAAATGAAGCGTGAAGAGCAAAGTTGCAGCATAGAAGCAACGGCTCATAGATAAGGGCAAGCATTTGCGAGTGCAGACAGCAGCCGGCGCAAAGGAAGGTCTACGCCAGCAAAAACTTCGAGTGCGTGCCACTACTGTAGGGAGAGTGGACATTGGATAGCTAAATGTCCTACTCGAATTCGCGACAATGCTGAGCGGCAAAAATCACAGCGTGCAAATGTTGCACAAATGGAAGGCTACTCAGGCGAGATCCTGTTTTCGGTTGGTGAAAGCAAGACGACGAACAAGTCAGAAGGCATATGGCTTATCGACTCCGGTGCAACACAACACTTGACGTTCAAGAAAGATTTCATGAAGAATTACAAGATGATATCTCCAGTCGATGTTCATTAGGCAGACGACGGCGTAGTTCAACCAATTGGTACAGGCGATATTGTAATGACAATGTCAACGCCTCATGGATTGAAGAAAGGTTTGTTGACTTCTGTGTGGCACATTCCAAAGCTCTCGCGCAATCTCTTCTCGGTTGGACGATTCACCAAAGATGTTGGACCAGTCACGTTTGATCGAGCTGGATGCTTTGCGGAAGCAAAAGGTGTAAGATGGCAGCTTGGCTCAAGAGAAGGAAAAGGTTTTTTCAAGCTGTGCATGAAACCTGTGCAAGTAGAGCAGGCTAATGTGACAAATTCGTTGGGATGCCATGGGGACACCACTTCGTACCTCTGGCACTTTTGGCTTGGTCACATAGGCTACTCCAGCCTAAATGCTATGGTCAACAAGAAGTATGGCATAGGCTTTGAAACTCAATCGGTGAAGCAGTGGGAGTTGTGCTCAAGCTGTGCGCTTGGCAAGCAAACCCGTGCAAGTTTTCAACTAAACAACAATTTTCGTGCAACGAAGCTGTTGGAAGTTGTGCACAGCGATGTGTGTGGTCCGATGCAGTCCACAACTTTTAGTGGCAAGCGATACTTCGTCACGTTTATCGACGAGTACTCGCATTTTACGATGGTATACTTGCTTCGAAACAAGTACGAAGTTTTCGAAAGGTTTCTCTGTTCGTCGCTTATGCAGAGGCCCAGACCGGCGAAGTTGTAAAAAATTTGAGGAGCGACAACTTTGGCGAATTCACTTCAAGTGAATTGGCAAAGTTTTGCCAGCACCGAGGTATCAAGCAAACGTTCACGCCACCGTATACCCCCCAGCTAAATGGCGTTGCAGAAAGAATGAACCGGACGTTGGTTGAGTGCGCGCGCTGCATGATGGAGCATGCGAAACTGCCGAAGACATACTGGGGCGAAGGCGTTCTAACTGCTAATTTTCTTCGCAATCGGTACATCACACGTGGTATCTCTCTGGACCAGTCGCCATATCAAGTGTGGACCAAGAGAAAACCAGTACTGACAAATTTGAAAGTTTTTGGTTGCCATGCGTTGTTGTTACGGTTCCAAAGGAAAAGCGAAGCAAGCTCGATCCTCGGGCAAGACTCTGTCGTTTTATCGGATATTCTGAGCATGAGAAGTCATACCGTTTTGAAGACATCGAAAGCGGTCGCGTCGTTATCAGTCGTGATGCTAAGTTTATGGAAGACGTCTTCGACAACAAAACCCGTGATTACAGCCAAAGTGAAGTGGAAATTAAAGACACGACAGATGACGAGATTTTCCAAGAAGAAAACACGCAGGATGCCCAGGATAAAGATTCAGTGATGCAGGACATTACTGGCGTCAAGCGACATGAACGCACGCAGACTTTAGAGCGAGTCACTGAAGTTCCAGTTTCGAAACGAACTGCGCGGTACAACAGACGTCAAGGCCTCAGTGACATGTCTGCTGCTGCTCAAGATTTTGAGGCTGCCTTCGTCGTGGATTCAGTGGGAGAAATGCCGACAACGTTTAAGTCGGCAATGGAATCCAGCGACGCAGTCAAGTGGAAAGAAGCATGCAATTCGGAAATTGACTCTCTTCGCAAGAACAAGTCGTGGTCACTGGTGCCGTTTCCTAAAGGTCGTAAGGCAATCGGTTGTAGGTGGGTGTTTCGAATCAAGGAGAATCAAGCTGGAAAAATCGAGCGATTCAAGGCGCGACTCGTAGCCAAGGGATTCGCACAAAAGTATGGTATCGACTACGAAGAAACGTTTGCACCCGTGGCCAAGTTTACATCGATCAGAGTCCTTTTAAGTTTGGCGGCCAAATACAGCTTAACAGTACACCAGATGGATGTCAAGACGGCTTTCCTGAACGGGTCGCTGGATGAAGACATTTACATGATGCAGCCAGAAGGCTACGAAGATGAAGATCACTCGGACTACGTTTGCCATTTTAAGCGCTCGCTCTACGGTCTCAAGCGGTCTCCACGAATGTGGAATCAAACCGTCGACAAGTTTATGCTGGGACTGGGATTCAAGAAATGTAAAGCGGACCACTGTATTTGTGTCAAGAAGAATGACCAAGTCATGATTTTCGTTGCTCTATATGTTGACGACCTGGTTCTGGCAAGCAACAAAGACGAGCTGCTCAAGTCGACGAAGATGAAGCTAGGTGAGCGCTTCGATATGACGGATTTGGGCCATCTCAAATACTTTCTCGGAATGGAGATTGATCAAGACGTGACTGCTGGAAGTACCAGACGAAGTTTACAAAGGGTATCTTAGAGAAGTTCGGCATGGAAAACAGCAATCCAGTCAAGACTCCTCAAGACCCAGGACTCAAGTTGACCAAGGGCATGTGTGAAGGAGGCTGCAAGCACGAAGTAACCATGACAAAGGTGCCGTATCGCAATGCAGTCGGCTGCCTGATGTACCTCATGGTTGGAACTTGGGCAGATCTTGCTGCGGCAGTGGGAGTCCTAAGTCAGTTTGTAGCGGACCCGTGTCCATTCTACTGGCAAGCACTCAAGCGTGTGTTTCGATATATTCAAGGCACGAAGTCGCATGGCATCAAATTTCAAGTAACAAGTGAAGAAGGACATCAAGGTTATTCCGATGCGGACTGGGCTGGCGACATCGAAAACCGACGAAGTACAAGCGGCTACGCCTTTATGATGAACGACGGATGCATCAGCTGGAGGAGCAAGAAGCAGCGCACGGTGGCGCTATCCTCAACAGAAGCGGAGTACATGACGCTAACAGAAGCTGCTCAAGAAGCAATTCAGCTCAAGGCTTTTCTGTGCGAACTCGGCGAAATGAAGATCGACGAACCTGTCAAGATTTTCGAAGACAATCAAAGTTCTATTGCTTTGGCCAAGAACCCCGAATTTCACAAGCACACCAAGCATATCGACATCCGCTACCATTTTGTACGCGAGAAGATTAAAGAAGGTCAAGTGGTGTTGCAATACTGCTCGATGAAGGATATGAAGGCGGACTTGATGACCAAGCCGATCACCGCGGTGCAGTTCGAAAGTATTCGCGACATACTAGGGATCAAGCAATTAAGCGTGGTCGAGTCGAGTGGGAGTGTTGTCCAGGTAGCGTCTCGCCCAGCTTCAGCGTACCTATAAGTACCGATATACTAGTACAACTTGAAGACCGACTGTTCAACTTGCGCCAGTACCAAGCTCAAGGATAAGCATCGACGTGGACACGTCTGATTGGTCAAGTTATCCAATGGCGGAATGACGTCATTGTATGACGTCATGTTCTAGAAGCCTCTAGAAGAAATCAGGCTTAGATGTAGTAAAAACGAACTAAGGACCTTAATATACTCACTTTGCAGTTTGCACAAAACACCTCAAATCTTCCGGTTATGAGGGACCAAGCCTGTCTTCCCTGCCCCCGCCACCGAACAAGCTTACATCATGGACGCTGCCACTGCTTCGAATTCGCGCATCAGCAAGTTTGATGGCACCAACTTCCACACATGGAAATTTAAGATGCAGATGGTGTTGGAGGAGAGAGACCTGTGGGAAGTTACAAATGGGGAAATCACGTTTGATCACCTTACGAGTCCCCTGGACTAGTCAACGTTCAAGCGCAAGTCAAGAAAGGTGCTCGCAATTATCTGTCTTGCGATGGAGAACTCGCAGCTACCGCTGGTTTTGGCTCAAGAGAAGGCAAAAGTTTGTTCAAGCTCTGCATGAAACCTGTACAAGTAGAACAAGCCAATGTGACAAACTCGTTGGGATGCCATGAGGACACCACTTCGTACCTCTGGCACGTTCGGCTTGGTTACATAGGCTACTCCAGCCTAAATGCTATGGTCAACAAGAAGTATGGCATAGGCATTGAAACTCAATCGGTGAAGCAGTGGGAGTTGTGCTCAAGCTGTGCGCTTGGCAAGCAAACCCGTGCAAGTTTTCAACTAAACAACAATTTTCGTGCAACGAAGCTGTTGGAAGTTGTGCACAGCGATGTGTGTGGTCCGATGCAGTCCACAACTTTTAGTGGCAAGCGATACTTCGTCACGTTTATCGACGAGTACTCGCATTTTACGATGGTATACTTGCTTCGAAACAAGTACGAAGTTTTCGAAAGGTTTCTCTGTTCGTCGCTTATGCAGAGGCCCAGACCGGCGAAGTTGTAAAAAATTTGAGGAGCGACAACGGTGGCGAATTCACTTCAAGTGAATTGGCAAAGTTTTGCCAGCACCGAGGTATCAAGCAAACATTCACGCCACCGTATACCCCCCCAGCTAAATGGCGTTGCCGAAAGAATGAACCGGACGTTGGTTGAGTGCGCGCGCTGCAAGATGGAGCATGCGAAACTGCCGAAGCCATACTGGGGCGAAGCAGTTCTAACTGCTAATTTTCTTCGCAATTGGTACATCATACGATGTATCTCTCTGGACCAGTCGCAATATCAAGTGTGGACCAAGAGAAAACCAGTACTGACAAATCTGAAAGTTTTTGGTTGCCATGCGTTTGTTACGGTTCCAAAGGAAAAGCGAAGCAAGCTCGATCCTCGGGCAAGACTCTGTCGCTTTATAGGATATTCTGAGCATGAGAAGTCATACCGTTTTGAAGACATCGAAAGCGGTCGCGTCGTTATCAGTCGTGATGCTAAGTTTATGGAAGACGTCTTCGACAACAAAACCCGTGATTACAGCCAAAGTGAAGTGGAAATTAAAGACACGACAGATGACGAGATTTTCCAAGAAGAAAACACGCAGGATGCCCAGGATAAAGATTCAGTGATGCAGGACATTACTGGCGTCAAGCGACATGAACGCACGCAGACTTTAGAGCGAGTCACTGAAGTTCCAGTTTCGAAACGAACTGCGCGGTACAACAGACGTCAAGGCCTCAGTGACATGTCTGCTGCTGCTCAAGATTTTGAGGCTGCCTTCGTCGTGGATTCAGTGGGAGAAATGCCGACAACGTTTAAGTCGGCAATGGAATCCAGCGACGCAGTCAAGTGGAAAGAAGCATGCAATTCGGAAATTGACTCTCTTCGCAAGAACAAGTCGTAGTCACTGGTGCCGTATCCTAAAGGTCGTAAGGCAATCGGTTGTAGGTGGGTGTTTCGAATCAAGGAGAATCAAGCTGGAAAAAATCGAGAGATTCAAGGCGCGTAGCCAAGGGATTCGCACAAAAGTTTGGTATCGACTACGAAGAAACATTTGCACCCGTGGTTTCAGAACCCTTTTAAGTTTGGCGGCCAAATACAGCTTAATAGTGCACCAGATGGATGTCAAGACGGCTTTCCTGAACGGGTCGCTGGATGAAGACATTTACATGATGCAGCCAGAAAGCTACGAAGATGAAGATCACTCGGACTACGTTTGCCATCTTAAGCGCTCGCTCTACGGTCTCAAGCGGTCTCCACAAATGTGGAATCAAACCATCGACAAGTTTATGCTGGGACTGGGATTCAAGAAATGTAAAGCGGACCACTGTATTTATGTCAAGAAGAATGACCAAGACAAGATTTTCGTTGCTCTATATGTTGACGACCTGGTTCTGGCAAGCAACAAAGACGAGCTGCTCAAGTCGACGAAGATGAAGCTAGGTGAGCGCTTCGATATGACGGATTTGGGCCATCTCAAATACTTTCTCGGAATGAAGATTGATCAAAACGTGACTGCTGGAAATGTATCGATGCGCCAGACGAAGTTTACAAAGGGTATCTTAGAGAAGTTCGGCATGGAAAACAGCAATCCAGTCAAGACTCCTCAAGACCCAGGACTCAAGTTGACCAAGGGCATGTGTGAAGGAGGCTGCAAGCACGAAGTAACCATGACAAAGGTGCCGTATCGCAATGCAGTCGGCTGCCTGATGTACCTCATGGTTGGAACTCGGCCAGATCTTGCTGCGGCAGTGGGAGTCCTAAGTCAGTTTGCAGCGGACCCGTGTCCAATCTACTGGCAAGCACACAAGCGTGTATTTCGATATATTCAAGGCACGAAGTCGCATGGCATCAAATTTCAAGTAACAAGTGAAGAAGGACATCAAGGTTATTCCGATGCGGACTGGGCTGGCGACATCGAAAACCGACGAAGTACAAGCGGCTACGCCTTTATGATGAACGACGGATGCATCAGCTGGAGGAGCAAGAAGCAGCGCACGGTGGCGCTATCCTCAACAGAAGCGGAGTACATGACGCTAACAGAAGCTGCTCAAGAAGCAATTCAGCTCAAGGCTTTTCTGTGCGAACTCGGCGAAATGAAGATCGACGAACCTGTCAAGATTTTCGAAGACAATCAAAGTTCTATTGCTTTGGCCAAGAACCCCGAATTTCACAAGCACACCAAGCATATCGACATCCGCTACCATTTTGTACGCGAGAAGATTAAAGAAGGTCAAGTGGTGTTGCAATACTGCTCGATGAAGGATATGAAGGCGGACTTGATGACCAAGCCGATCACCGCGGTGCAGTTCGAAAGTATTCGCGACATACTAGGGATCAAGCAATTAAGCGTGGTCGAGTCGAGTGGGAGTGTTGTCCAGGTAGCGTCTCGCCCAGCTTCAGCGTACCTATAAGTACCGATATACTAGTACAACTTGAAGACCGACTGTTCAACTTGCGCCAGTACCAAGCTCAAGGATAAGCATCGACGTGGACACGTCTGATTGGTCAAGTTATCCAATGGCGGAATGACGTCATTGTATGACGTCATGTTCTAGAAGCCTCTAGAAGAAATCAGGCTTAGATGTAGTAAAAACGAACTAAGGACCTTGATATACTCACTTTTCATTTTGCACAAAACAC
>MIQA02009838.1:0-11992 GCA_001887855.2 Sclerospora graminicola | reverse complement strand
TAGTACCTTCTTTTCTACTTGACTTTCCTAGTAGACAAACTCTATCTGTCGACGTCGTACGAATTCAGAGTGACATAATCTACCCAGACCCTGGCAAAAATATGCATTCTGTATATTCTAACGGTACAATCAAAGTTATTAGTGACCTAGTTTTCATTTGGACCTCTCTTTCTTAAACCTACGGGGTCTGCAACAAAAGTAACGCTTACGGACACCTCCCCATCCTTACAGGTACCAATAACTACATCCATTGAAAGACATTGCGCAACATTATATTCTACATACCGCCTACGCATGGACAATTCTGGAAACACACCGAATTACGCCGCGACAACGGACGCTGCGATGTTGGAGTTGCCAGGATTTGTCGAACTGCAAGCAGAAGTTGTCGTACCAATCGTCTGAGCGCATCTAGCGGCTGTCACACCAGCAAGCATGCACTCTGGAGCACTTGTTACATCGGACGGTGATGTTCCCATTTTTACCAAATCGCAGTTTTGAGGCGAATCGAACGAGTCAATAGCGTAAGGAAGTTCATTATTCTCATCGGAGCTTTCGTTGTCGCCCAAGATACAATCCGAGGTGTAATCAGTGCTCAGGCTGTCATATGTTCGCACGTCAATGGTATAGTACGCGTCTATATCTTCCATAGCAAAGCGAACCTCGGAGTCCACAACCATATTTCGATTGTTGCCGGCAAAAAAAGTAATCGTCATTGCTATATCTACGTTCATGACGTCGTCATCATCGTTTTGCTGCATTAATTCCAAGCTCTCGTCCTCCATTAGTGGTACCTTGCCCAGTCCATATTGGTACATAAGGTCATACTCATTCGATTCCCACCGTTCCCGTTTGATTTGAAGCGTACCACGCTCAACGTGACTAATAATTGAAATGGAATGACCCGCGTGTTCTAAAATTTTCAATCGCTCGTCTGGTTCCAAGTTACCCCAGCTCCTTGTAGTCCTGACGATCTACTCGCTGTGTAACCCGCTCGATTTCGTATGTGTCCAGTGAGCGCTTTGTACGACGTCGCACATCCACTGACATGCCCAGCTGCAATATAGAATCAACCGGTCAGTTCGATCTCTCTTCCTTCATATCACTCACAGTAGCGCAAATACTTACCGGTACGCCTTCAGACGAAACTGCGGCTGTCCACATGGTTGGCTCAAATTCCACGACATCCGCCACATTGAACCTTACGTGCTTTATGGCGGCTTCTTGAACGTCTGCGGACTCAGCGGCCATAGGCGCAATCGATTCGACATCAGCGCCGTCCGTTATGAAGCGTTCAGGGCAATTCTTCGTGTCATTTACTACGTCTTCTTCGCATGACGCTTCACATTGCGGTTCTTCGATGCTCTTTTCCTTGAGTACAGTTGCTGTCATGAGACTGGAAGGATTAGGCACGACTGCTTCGGCTAAAGGTGCCATATTGTATTGTGTCGTTGTCGAGATGGCCAGTTGGTATAGTTAGCTTGAAAGCTTCAGTGCAAAAATAAAAGTGAATTGTAGAGGTCGGACGCTCTCTACCGCCTAACTTGACACTGCAAAATTTACAGAATAAGTTATTCTTTTTAAGTACAGACTGCGTGTGCAGTTAAGTGCGACAAGGAGTTGTGTGCGTGAGAAAAGATCAAGTTTTGCTCCTCAAAACCGCTGAAATTTTTTCCTGACTATGATATTCAGTCAGGAAAATTTAAGATAAATATACCGCACGTCTAGGTATCAGTTGAAGCTGGAGTTGAAGCAAGCAGTAGCCGAAACCTCATTTATCACCACAACCATAAAGCTATAAAGTCAAGCTGACAAGCTAGCCGTTTCTAGTGGTTTGTCGCCACACTGGACAGCATAGCTAGATGAATCCAGCTGAAGTCGTTCAGCAATCGACACCTTGCATTACATTCCGACAACGTCAACGTAACCGTTACATGTACCTTTTCATAAAACTATTTGAGTTAAATTTCGGGAAACGAACAAAATACTAGGTTCTAAAAAGCAACTGGGATATTCTTCAATAACAGAAGTTTGTGAAGCAACTTGTCATCTACATGGTTTCCTTCCTCTCCTTATCAACTTCTAGGACAAAGATCGCATCTGAGAGTACATAATAAGATTGCTGGATATCTCCACGACACAAATAGGGTACGCGACTGAAATGACGAAGCTTGAAGCCCGCAGGAAGTAGCACATTCCGCAGTAACAGGCTAGCCGCGATTTCAAAGGATGCACCCTCGACACAAAGTCCACCCCGCATTGGCAGCTTTTCCGTTGGTGCTATGCGCTGTGTCCCCACTTCTACAAATGCTGAGAAGGGAAGCACAACCGCTAGGAGAAAGAGACCATTCTCCGGATCCAGCATCTCTCGAATCTCGTGGAGCATCGTAAGCGGCTTGTCAGCCCGATCAAGTACGTTGAGCATACTTTTTAACATAGTCGAGCAAATGTTATCAAGTTAGTCGACCATCTTACAACGTTGCGAGGTTAAGAAAGGGTCATTTTGATGATGACGCGACAACGCACCTGATAATGGTGTACGGCTTTCGCGACTGCACGAATTCGTGCTGCAAGTCGCACGTTTGTACACTATTGTAACCTCGAGCATTCAGATGAGCCACCATTGGTGCAGAAGCTTCAGTCGTGGTTACTTGGTCCACAAGCGAGGCCAGCGAAGCTGTTACATTCCCGTCTCCGGCTCCAATGTCGAGTAATGACGATCCACCGTCTTTTACCACGGGCTTGTCGCGATGAAGAAGCCGCTCGACTTGATCTCGTGAGAGCACAAACATTTGACCCCCTATGCCGCGCACAAGACACGGAACGAGGAATACATGCCAGGGAATTTACCAATATGTTACAAAGAAATACGATAATGACTGATTTACGTACGTCCGAGGATTCCATTCACGTCGGTTAGGGAGTAGAAAAATCCGAGCACTGTGGAAGCCAGCGATTCCCACAGACTTCCACCTGTACAGGTCTGCATGTGACCACGCAGGCATTGAGGGCGTGAACGATATGGCATATATCACTCCATATCAACCCTGTACGTACATCAAGAAACGCTTTCGTCTCCGTATCGCAATCGAGTTGCACAAATGCCGACTGCAAGGCAGAATCGCTGCAAACCGTGCACTATCGTTAAGTCACCATTTGATGACAAGGACGTACAACCCTTACAGCAGCGATTTGTCCACTCCGTACTCCAGCGTTGGCCCGAAATCTAGCTGGCGCGTGCGCTTTGTTGCCTCTCTTACCCATGTCTTCATTGCCGGCGTTTCTATTTCGTCGTGCGGTTCTTAAAAATTGAGTTGTCACGTTGAAACATTTAAGCCTGTACAACCCGTGATGATGACGACAGTGCTTATAGAAACGGAGGTAATCATTTAAAAAATAATTTCTAAATTACAAATCCAGCACGACTTCGCGCGAGTCTGCTGGTGTTTCAGTCATTGGATTCACTTGGTCGGCAGTTGTAGAGACAAGGCTAATGATATTTTCGGTGTCTTGTGGCTTAGAACCACATTTGAGAGTGTCGTCATCTTCATCATCAAGATCAATCTCGTTTGGGTCCGCTATAGCCACTGCAGTCGACGCATCGCTAGTAAACGGCACGGTAATGACGTGTGGAAGCTTAAGTAACTCCAAAAGAAGATCCGTCTGTGGGTTGCCCGTCACATTCCTCTCTTTTTCACCATGGCCTGATGCAGTCTTCACAAAATCAGTAATCCACTCGCCATGAGTCTTCTCTAATTTTTTCTCTGCAATAAATTCTTGGAGGCGCTGTTTTACCCAGGCGATGTCCTCGTGGTCGATTGTCAATTCTTGTGGCGGTACACGCGGCGCAAACTCGTTTGCTGAAGATAAGTGGTGTGTCGCTCGTAGAATAGCAAGCCATTCCAAGTCTAACATGATTTTTGGCGGCGAGAAGCCTTTCGATGTCTTGGTAACATCCTGCTTGGTTTCTATATTTACTTCGCAGTCGAGGCCCATCTTCTGCTCCTTTAAAGAATCTGATGCCGAGGGGGCCAAGTCTAAGATCTGCATAAATTCTCGACGTGGGAGGCACTTGTCAAGCGCTAAAAACTTCGTCGTCGCTGGTTGAAAAGAAGGTTGAGTAGCCATTTTTTGCTCGTCGCCTGATTCTTTTTGAGCAAACTTAGCAGCATCACAATCTGATGACGGCTTCTCATCACCAGATTGGTTTGGATGCACGACAACGGCAGCAAATTTGACATGCAAATGAGCAGCAAACCAGTACTGCGGACGAAGCTGATACATCAAAAACTCGCCAGCAGGACTACCGAGTGTGTTTGTCCTTACCTCCTGCTCAAAAAACGGTTTGCGACGAAGCAATTGACGTACATTTCCGTGCTGTTCGATACCTCGGGGCCAGTCGTGGGACAAAAAGACGCCCACCGGAGTCTTGTCGACCTGCCGCAAATGTGAAAGCTGGAAGACCTCGACCTCACGGACATGATATACACTGCGCATCGTGCTATTATCAAACGGTAGCACCTCGAACCGTCCTTTTGTGTAATCCTGCTGTTTGTAAATAC
This sequence comes from Sclerospora graminicola, assembly GCA_001887855.2. NCBI lineage: Eukaryota > Oomycota > Peronosporomycetes > Peronosporales > Peronosporaceae > Sclerospora > Sclerospora graminicola. The sequence goes on along the minus strand of MIQA02009838.1, from coordinate 7,430 downwards.
CTGAAAGCCCAGCTATACGCAGGCCGGCGACGTTGATAACACCTGCTGCGCCCAAATAAAAAATGTTTGGCGCCACCCAGCCCCCATAGTGCAGCTCTTGCAGATAACCTGACGCTTCGTGATTACCGCCAACAAAAATAGTAAGCACAGGCGCCATCTTCTCCTCGTTATAGTAGCGGTGGAACGAGTGCAATGCGCGGTACTTGAGCGGACAGGCCAATGTCTCCAAGTCGCGCATATTGCGCATGCACTCAAAGTCTCCACAACACACGAGAAGCTCAACGGGATTGGCAGGATCCATCTCATTGACAAAGTTGACAGTCGCGTAGATATCGTCCAACATGCCATGGGCACAGCCAACAACAGCCACACGCACCATTGCTGTGGGCTGTAATACAGTAGTGCGGTTACCTGCTTGAAGTAGCCCCGTGAAAGTAACGACTAAGTAAGCCCGGAGTGTGTACCACCTAAAAGGTACATGCCTGATAATAGAAGCATTGAAATTTATTTTTCTTGTTGGCGTCGTTTCAATCTTTTTTTCAGTTGCAAGCTCTAGATATCTGCATCCCGCAGATGAGCTTTCTCATCGTGGGATACTATAAAGTTACGTCGAATCAATGCGTTGCAAAGTTTCTTCTTTACAGACGACTCGCCCTTACGACACAGGTTTAGTCCGAATATAGTTTTGTCTAGTGATGTTGTGATGCAGTTGATTAAAAAAAGTTGGTGCGCCATTTGTGCTAATAGATTCTCCCTTGGTAACATTATCCGACTACAAGCATTAATACATTCTAGTTGGTCATCTTCCTTGCATACACTCTTACCCTTGGACTAAAGTGAAGTCTCCCTTGTTTCTCCGTCACGTTAGACCATCATGGTTGACCAATGGACGATCAATGAATGACCGTGGTGAACAGTTCATGTTACAGTTACTTCCGTTTGGGTTGTGTTCGCTCACTGTATCCCAGGTGCTAGACACCAGATGCAGGAAGATACAATCAAGGTAGTATTCAATTCAGTCATTTGGTGAGTCGTTATGACTGTTGCCGTAGTTCGATTGCAGCTACATCACTGAGCTCTTTGGCACATTTGTGGCGCAAGGTTCTGGATTTGGATGACAAGCGTTTTAAATGAAATTTTCTCAAATCTTCTGTTTTAGAACTTAAGGCCACATCCTAAGCCATGATACTTACACGTTAAGCACTAAATTACTTGTACTTGTATAAATACAGATGTTTATTGTCTTACGTTGAAGTGGGGTAGGGCGCGCTGTTCTTTAGGTGTAGGGCCACTATTTTTTCTGAACTGGCTCACGTTAGCCTCTAAAAATTATTCCATTTACTTCAACAACCACATCGCAATTTGCTCCAAAGCCCTAAAGTAGAACTCACCGACAACCACCATGGTGTCCTCACCTTTGCCCGCATCAACGCTAGACGCCCTGGCGCCACCCTTTTATCCATCCATGTCGTGGTACCCGGAAATCACGGACGACTACTATCTGGAGCGTCCGCATTCACCAGGGAAGGCCGGTTTTGTGATCGCCGACCCTGTCGAGTCCGTCCATGAGATTCCAGACGAAGAGCTGTTTGACCCGGCATTTTACCCCCTCTCCGAACCAGAGATGCAGGAATTAGAGCAGGTTGATGAGATCAACGAAATCTTGGCGGAGCTGGACTTAATGGAAAGTCACCAGGAGCTCCTGTACAAATTGAGCGAGAAGACGCGTGAGCTCCGCTCCAATTCAGATGTGGACGCTGAGATTTACAACATGATGGCGAAGACGGTCAAGCCAAAAACCTTCTCTCCAAAACCGCAGTATCATTTGAAGAAAAACAGCTATCAGGTGAAGCGAAACACACGCACCACGTTACATCAGCCCCGTTCGGTGAAGTAGAAGACACGTACGTCGCTTTTTGAGGTGCGACGACACTAATCTCAACGTAACGGAGTAAGTGGGCTACGTGATCGCTTGTGGCAACGAACACGTGAATAATAAGGAAAAAATATGGGCTCCATCTGACTCGATGAAGAGAGAAAAGAGAAATAAGGATCATTCAGCCAGCCAGAGTTCGGGTGCGTCTGACTACACCAAGTGTGGACAATTCGTGCCGATGAACGTCTGCAAAAAAACGAAAAAGTAAGCGACGAAACGAATAGGACAGATAGTAGTATAGCGACGGTAAGAGAAGAGTCGATTGGACAAGATCAATGAGCGAGTGGACTGCGTTTGGACAGATTGGAACTCGAGAATGGCAGCCGATGGAAGGCTGTTTTACTTGAAGAATTGGGTTCCATGAAGTCAATCGCTGAATCCACCGTGAATTGAGCAGCAAAGTATAGAGAAAAAGTTAAAGTGTAAGATGGAGCTATTTAACCGCCTTAGATTTTTTTACTACTTTTAGCAGCGTTCGATGCTTAAACGACACGGTTTGAGAATCGGCAGCGTGGGCTTTGTACCAAATCGTAAGCGAGCGAGAGCTCGTCGATCTTCGAAGCTCAAGTTCCGTATGCGATTCAGATTGACTTCGTCAGCGTAGCTCCGCATCGCTTCTTCATTGTCGACGAAACTGTCCAATAGTCCTCGATTTCTTGAATGTCTTAGCACCGCTCGGACTTGAAGATCAGGAACGTTTACTCGTCCACGTCTACAAAATTTGAGTTTGGCAGCCACACAGCCCCAGAGCATAAACAAAAATTGTACCAATGCGTGTATACCTGCCATTCCATGTGAGTAGAAGTTGTGAGTAAGAATATAAATGATAAAAAACAGGTCCGGCATGGATTGATGGTAAGACTCCATTGAAGGTTTTCGGCGCTATCACAAGGTGACTTTTTTGTCTGTTGATGTGCGGTGATAGAAATCAGTCGATAGAATGAGTTGATAGAAATGAGTCTTTATTTTAGGACTCGTTTCTATCAGCGACTCGATGACACAAATTAAGGACCAATTGCTTGATTAGCAGCCCCTTGCCAACGAGTCATTCGAGACATCTTCAACGGCTCGACTCAAGAAATGGCGCCTGTAAAGCGATTAAATTTGAGCAAGTCGCGCGATGATGACGAGAGTTCGTCCATCTCGTCCTCTGGTGATGAAAAGGCGCAACCACAAAAGATGCAGACGGGTGAAGAGATGGAAAACTCGAGTTCCGATGAAGGTTCGGACGAGTAAGTAACTATTGCAGCGTCAACGTTATAATAAATGACTTGCATCATGACAAGTTTGTACTGTAATGCAGTGAATTTGAAATCCCACCAGGTTTCGAGAGCGTTCAATCCAGTGGATCTATAACACGCGAAGAAGTAATGACCAACGACGACCTGGAACTATGGTTTTTTAAACTTCCCAAGAACGTACGAAAGTATTGCAATAACCAGTTAAAGTAAAAGCATTGCAGTTATTGACAGCTTTTTGATTATTGTAGTTGGAGGCTTCCGCACTGGCTAATGTTACAATCAAAGTGAACGAGAATGCGACGGACATGACACCGGGAAAGGTCCTGGCCAAGGTGACGGCTGGAGAGGAGGAGGACAAGAAACAGTATTTGCTGCAGAGCGAGGACCGGATGCTCACGGATCAACTTGTGAATGCGCTGCCCCTGGGCTCAAATCGTGCTCGTTATGTACTGGGGAAACCATTTTCACGTTGCTTTTCGCTTGTTGAAGATCATGCTGATGCTTCCCCTATCGTATCAAAGAAACAATTGACAGACATTGCGTCTGCGTCACCCGTTGTAGAGAAACGAAAGAAACTGCACAAGAGCGAGAAGCACAAGAGCGAGAAGCACAAGGCCAAGAAAGCCAAGCATAAACAGTAACTTTCTCTCCCTTTATATTCTCTCTTTTTAAGCAAAGAACTGGTCGTCTACAAGAGCAGAAGCGGTTCTTCTGATGGAAAAGCTTCGTCGTGCCTTTTCGCGCTCTTGAGCTTTTCTTTTCTCTTTGTTTTCTTCTTGCTCTTGCTCGTGCTCTTCTCTTCATCCCCAACACTTTGGCTAGAGCGACTGCTTTTCTTCGAGCTCCGACGATGATGAGGACGGCTCTTTACAGATGTCGCTGCTTCCTGATCTTCGTCACTCGACTTTTCACTGCATGAATCCTCTCGTTTCCGAGACGATTTTGTCTTTATTGTGGCAGAAGTCGACTCTTTCTTCATTTTCGTCTGCTTCTGCTTCTTCTTCTTCTTCTTGTCGTCCTCTGTCGACTTCTTATGCTTTGTTCTCTTTTTCTTCTCCGCAGTTTCTTTCGTAGCTGGTGTCTGTCGATGACGCCATTGATCCGTCGGAATCTTTTCATTCTCGCCCAAAGGAATACTCAAATCGACGGCAGCTAAATCCATTTCCTACGATAAAAAGGAAGACGAAATGAGCGACATCAGCAGAGGTTCCACCCTCGTGGCTATTTATTATCCACGTACATCTTCATCGATCGAAATGCGCTTTTGTCGCGACCGTCGACGGTCTTCGTCGCTCGAAGGCGCGCCATCAGGCATGAGCTCAACTTCGACAATATCCCGCGATTTCGATTCTATCAAGAAGAAACCGGTCAACACCATGGCAAGAACCAGACAAAAGCACGTTTTTCAATCGCACCTTGGATGTTTTCTTCTTTCCATTCGAGCTCGACCCCAACGCTCCCATCATATCCGCAAATCCCTACAAAAAAAACAAAAATCCAAGCGTCAAGGCTAAGTACTAAGTACCAAGAAAAAAAGAAAACGTAAGCGAACATACCGAAGCCGCCTCGTTCCCAACATTCCCCGAAGCAGCTTGTGAACCGGGAGAAAGATAAAAGGGATCTTTCCGAACTCGCTCTTGTTCCTGTGCATGTTGGCGTTTTTTTCGCTCTTTTTCATCCATCGAGTTGACGGATTCCGTTTCTTCTTCTTCTTCTTCTTCGGATGAAGAGGAAGAAGAAGAAGCGCTACGATGATGACGACGACGACGTGTTCGTTTCTTCTGTCCCGGCTTTCGTTGCGGTATTTCTTCGCCAATGCTACGATATCCTCCCCCCAACCCAGCAGCGGAACTTTGCGACACAAACGAGATTTCGAGTTCCTCGTCATTCGAAAATGCCGCGACGTCGCCACCTGCTTGGAGAAAGGTGGCTTCCGACTCACTTAGCGCTTCGTCAAGGTCGAGACCTACTGGAACGGGCACTTTTCGCTGGGCTTTAACGCCAACGGGAGCGAATCGTTCGGCAAAATACGAAGTCAAGATTTCCAACCGCTTGGTCGCGTCGATCGCAACGCCCCCATTAAACGCCCGTTCAGTTCGTTCTTGGGTCGTCAGGGCTTCCAGTCCCATATTCAAAGCCAGCAACAGCTGCTGCAAACACACGGCCCGCTCTTGCACTTCAATGTACTCACTTTGAAGAAACGGAGCCAAGTGGTGGACAATTTCGGTCGCCATGCGCTCGACCGTCTCGTCGTCTGCACGTTCTGCCATGGCTGTCAAGATCTTGAGCAGAGCTTGAAGAAAAACACTTTGGACATGAGCTGGTAACGCCGTCGTGCGAGGTTGAAGCATCTCGTGGACCAACTCTTGCAGTCGTTGCAGCTTTTCCTCTTCCGTTTCTCTATCTTCGTCTTCTTCTTCCTCGTCTTCTTCATCATCTTCGTCGTCGTCTACATCATCTAAAAACTCCATTACATATTCCCCACTAATCCACGCTGCGGCATAGTATACTTCCTGGAGTGTACTCGCTCCAGGGCCACTCAAACCCTCTTTCTCCATTAACAGCTGCATCATATTGTCCACCATCATTGTACGCACACTTTTGACGCGCACTGTAATGTCTACAAGCTGCCGCGCGACTTCGACACCATGGGATCGCTTGCTGGTCTCGTCCATTGAATTTTTTCGTCGTGACGAGGCTTCGTCCATCATGGCTGCCGAGTTTCCTGGCACTCGCGCCAATTGCATCAAGACGTGAATGTACCAGTCAAAGTCGTGCACATTGGCGTACTTATTGACGGAACACACGTCTAAAATATGTCGAATCAGTTCCTGACGATACGCTCCATCGGCACTTAACGTTTGGCGCATGAGTTCCCGGATAATGGGCACGGCATTCTCCGGTGTGACCATCCCTGAGAGTAATTCCAATGCCCGCATGCGAATGGTCATGTCATCGACTGCTAAACACTCGACAATGAGCGTCTGATGCTCTGTGACCACAAACGGATGCGATTTCATCAAGTTACTGAGACCCACAAGCCCCAAATACCGTAAATTCTGGTCGGGATCTTCAATATATCGACGTAAATGTTCATTACAGAGACGCACGACCGCAGCAACGTTCCGTGGATGCGATCCGTCACTTTTTTTCGTATAAAGCAAGGCCGTCGTAACGGTATTGATGCATTCGTAGAGTAACGACTTGGCCGGTGTGTTTTGAATCACGGTGGCTAAAGGATCCACGAGTTTTCGAGCAAGTCGTGGCTCTTCCGGGACTAAACTCGCCAGCAATTTCACCACTTTAATGAGCATCCAATTGTTCGATGAAGTCGTGAGGAGACGAAAAAACTGCGGGGCAAGGCCTAGATAGTTTTTAGGCTTCTTGTTAGCGAGTTCACAGATGACATTCACGGCACACGAGACGACCGTGACGTCTGGTTCTTCCATTCGCTCTTTGAGTCGATCAAACGATAAGCGCAATCCTTGGGGATACCGTAAAAACATCTTGTAGAGCACAAGCGTCGCTTTCTTCCGAATGTAGGGCTTGGGAGACCCCATCATGGCTAAGACATCGCCCAGGAGATCCCTTGCTAAGTCTGTTGTCACAATATTCGCTAACACATTAATTGCGAGCCCTACTTCGTACTCACTCGTGCTCCCAAACTCTTTTTTTAAGAGATTCGTACACAAGAGCACGACATCTGTCGATTGCGTAAAACTTTGACAGGCGGCATTATACCCAATCCGTTTATGGGCAAACCGTTCGTAGCTCATGACTTCGACGACATGAAAAGCAGCCCAGCACATATCGTAGCCCAACATGTGCAAATACGTGAGTTTACGCACTGCCTGGGCCTTAATAAATGGATCCGTACTACGTAGTTCCGTCTTAATCTCCTGTAACGCCTGGGAGATGTAGATCGTTCCATCACCCTTGGCCGAGCGAATGCCCTTGACGAGATCCTGCAAGTTCTTTTCAAACATCCCGAACGCGAGAGCGGAGACGCGAAGGCGGACGGACACTAAGGTCCAAGGTGCAATGCGTATCACAAGAGGGGACGGCGGGTAAAACCCGGGCAACCAATTGACTTGATTTTTGTATTGAAAATGGGCCTCGACCCAACATCAGTCGGGTAACGACACCACGTCGTACAATAAGATAATTCCTCGAAAGCTGTAAATTTGTTGGTTAAATTTTAATTTCGAAAACAAGTTCGAATTCTCAGTTCTAAATTTGCTTATTAACAGCCC
>MIQA02009836.1:0-10213 GCA_001887855.2 Sclerospora graminicola | reverse complement strand
TGCCGGATCGGATCATGACTCGGATGGACGGAGTACCCCCTCCGATAGTCAGTCGTCTGGGACCCCCGTGGGTGTTCGCGTCTCAGGAAGATTTTCTGACAGCGACTACACCACAATGGTGCGCGTGCCCAGATCTCTTGGTGACCCTGGATATCACCGCGAGTCCCTAGCGGGCGAAAGACCTAAACCTGTCAAATTTGTTGACGATGTTGTGTCGGGTGCATTGGGGGAAGGCATATCGCCCCCAATGCTGCTGAAGATGGAAGGATGGGATGGTCGCCTCGGATTGGGGGAGTTCGAGGTTGACATTAAAAAAGAAGTTACTCCCCTAGAGGCTCCGCCGGGGGCGGATTGCGGTACTACTTACTGTAGTGCCGGCCGCTACACGGATGGAGCCGGATCGGACTATGGTGCAAGCCGCCATAGTCCGAGGAAGGATCATGGTTCCGACCATGATCCTAACGAACAAATGCATATTATGGATATAAAAGAAAAAATAAAGGAAGAAAAAGCGGGAGTCGGATACGACCGGAGTGGGAAGCCGGCCGGATCGGGACCAAGTCGCGATCTGGCCCCCCTACCCCTAAAGAGACCGGATTGGCAGGAATTGGATTATCCGACCCACAAAGATAAACCGCGTTTCGAAGAGGAAGAAGAGAAGCAGGACGGCCTATCGACGGATATAGATTTGGAGCGGGCTTTCCATCTTCACGAGTTGGGGCAATTCTTGTGGACGGATAGGTGCTGAAAATAACACGGCCGAAGATCATAGGCGGATTGAAAGGTCCCGTCTCTCCCCCAACTCTCTCAGACGGCCACGCGTCCCTTATTAGAGGACTATTCGATCAACTCAAACAAGCCGGCATTAACACCGGCGTGTTTGATCCGAACGAGTTGTTTGATCTGACGATGGACAAGTTGAAGGAGGCGTCCAGCGCCCTGCACGACCACTTGGTACCGCTAGTGGGTTGCTCGCCGCCGTCGAAGAAGATGACAGCTACGACTGGAGTGGCGCCGTCCACGCCGCCGGCAACAAGCAAACCGGCCGGGATACACTCAGGCTCTTCGCAGTACGAGTCTGCCCCTTCGGAAGCAGACTCATCTGATTCATCGGTAGGTATCACCCGCATGACGCTTGGCCCAAGGGGAGCAGCGCGTGTGGCGACGGCCATGAGGCTTGGAGGACGTGAGGATCCGGGTACGCCCAAGCGGAAGAACGCCAGCCAGTACAGCGTACAGGCCTGGCGGACGGCGACGGCGGATCCAGAACCGAAGGAGGAAGACGAAGACGCGGATGGGCAGATCAAGAAGGAATGTCAATCTGGCAGCCCGGCCGCCACTCAAGCCACCCCTCAAGTCGCCCCCCAAGTCGCCCCTCAGGTGCCGGATCACCTGCAGAACATGTTCTCGGCGATGATGGAGCGATACTTGGAAGAGCAGCGTCGGCTGAGCGCCAGCCGCGGCTGTCCGAAGTCACCGAACCAGCCGGCTCGTCGTGGAACTCAGGCGTCCGAGCCAGTCCAATACTATGCGAGGAAGCCGAGTGACGAAGACATGGAGTCGGTGCAGTCCAAGCAGATTGAACCCCATGCCGCCCCGCCGAGCCGCCAGACAGGTCATTACGATCCGGATGACCTGGACCTTGGGATGGCTCGCCGAGCCCACATGGCCTCGGCCCAAGCGTTTGATTCGGATTCGAGAGCGATCACGAGGGTGCGAATGTCTGCCACGTCCGAGCTAAAAGACTTCACTGGACGAGACACGGACGAGGACCAAGCCCGAGGATGGCTGAGCAAGACGAAGTCGGCATTTCTCAGAGACCGGACGTCGGACTATGAGAAATGCCTGATCTTTGGGGATTTGATGAAAGGTTCAGCGAAAAACTGGATCCAACAGCTCAGCCGGGAAATCCGAGGAAACTGGAGGGGATTGGCCGGTGCGTTCGAGGAACAATACTGCGGATCTGGAACATCAGCGGCGCGACAATATTTCCACACCAAGAAGCGAGCGGATGAGACCCCCCTGGAGTATCTCCATCGCTTAAATGTCGCTGGCATGAGGGCGGATATTCCCGTTAAAGAAGATGCCAGCCGGTCGGAAGCCGCCCGTGAACATGTGGAACATTTCATCAGCACGTTGGACGATCGGGAGCTGGCAGACCAGCTGGCGTTACTGCGATTGAAGAACACCACGGAGTTGGAATTGACGTTGCGCACCTACCTAAGAGCGAAGAAGCGAGGCCCCAAGGCGGCAGTTGGAACCGGCCGTTTCAAGTCCCGATTTAACGCGGATCAAGGAGGCCGGCCGCCATCTACCAGGACGGCCCGAGCCGTCCGCATGGTCGCCCGAGAGTCAGACGCGACCAGCTCGGAAGAGGAGTATCAGCGATCCGGGGGCGAGTCTGAGGAGGAACAGTATCGGTACCTTTTCTCGGCAGAAGCCAGTCAGCCGTCCAGGCTGCCAGCCGGGTCCGGTCAGTCGAAGGGTTTTCCGGCTCGAACTGACCAGGATTACCCCAGGCGCAAGTGCACCCACTGTGGGTCTATCAAGCATGACGACCGGAGCTGTTGGAAGCGGCTGACGTGCAAGAAGTGCGAGAGGAAGGGACACCCGGCGGAACACTGCCTGTTCACGTGTAAGACTTGCGGGGAGGTGCATGAGGCGGGACTGTGCCCAATGGAAGAATTCTACAACCTGATGAAGAAGTGGTACGTCCCGACCAAGCATGCTGGAATGCTGCCGCCCGGAGTGGAAAAGATGTTAAACTAGATCGCTCGCCAGGTTGGAATCTGGTTCGAGCCGAGCGGTCTAGTGTTAGTATCTATGCATATGTCGGTAAAGAGGATAATCAAGAGGCAAAGCAAAGGATAACCGACAATACATGTAAGTTTGACGATTACGTCACCCGGTCCCCGGCCGGTACGGCTGACCCTTTCCTGGTGAGCAGTATACGGACGGATGAGTATTCCCGGTCTGAAGTGCGAATGGAATTGAACTTGTTACCTGGCGAGTCGCGAGGCTATTGGAAGTATCACTCGCCGGATAAGTGGTTCAAGCAGGCCAAGGCGGATGGAAAAATCAATAACCAGAAAGCTACCATGTTGTTCGACTCTGGCGCGGAAGTGTCTATCGTAGACACCACCTTTGCTCGTAAGGTGGGGTGTGAGATAGACGAGACGAAGCGGCAGGAATGTATCGGCATTGGAGAGAGTTCATACATGACCCAAGGAAGGACAAGAGTCAAGATTACGTTAGCTGGGTCTTTGGTATATTATTTTACCGCCTGGGTAGGCAAGCTGGCCGGGCAGGATGCAATTTTGGGCATGGACTTTATGGCCCCGGCCGGCATACGGCTGGGCTTATCGCATGGAACATTGACGTTGCCGGACGAGGTACAGATCCAGCTGGCCGGCCGGCGGCCCTTATATGGCGCCCACGTCCAGTTCCTCAAGCTAGGTCAGTTTGTAACGGTGCCAGTGGGAAAAGCGGTGGAAGTAATGTTACGACCACACGACCGGCGGAGTAAATAATGGCTGACAAGGGGCGAGTGCTGGGTACCATCGTTTGTTAAAGGGAGTGGACACCTCAACTTCATAAGCGTGACCAACATCTCTGAAAAACCCCTCACCTTGCATGAAGATGTGATCATTGGAATGTGGCTGGCCGAGGACAAAGTGCCCCGCCGGCCGGGCTATGTCACTATTGGCTCAAGACGCTATATCGAGTGGCAAAACCTGGCTTTTCAGGCAACTACCGATCTGGTCAGCGAAGAGGAAGAATTAGAAGAGGACCAGACCCCGATGGTGGATAAACCCGAGTACCGGACCCCTTCTAAAATATTGACGCGGAGCCGGCCGTCGCCGGATCCGGCTGAACGTATTGGCCGAGGCTACGCCCCGATCGCGGAACTGGTTTTGCCCACTCAGAGGAAGACGGACGAACGACAGGGTCGGGAGAAAGGACCAAGCAGAGTTACATATGCGGTCAACTCCGACGACAGATGGTTTGACGACCGAGGTGAAGGCGGATCGGCCCAGCCGGCCGAGCAGAATTCGGAAATAGCCGAAGGCGGATCGTCGCCCAGCCGGCCGATCAAGAGTCCGAAGCAGCCGAAGCCGACCAAGTCTGCATTCATGAAGGGGGCGAGCTATATGTTGAAGGCATGGAAGATCAGATGGCGGTGCTACCTGAGGTGACCCCCTGCCCCCCAGCGGTCACTATCGACGATCTACAAGTGGGAGACCCGGATGTGAACACCCCGGAAGAGATCGGCAGATTGAAGGATATTATATGGAAAAGACGACATCTGCTGATCGGACCAGGGAACGCACTTCCTCCGGCCGCCCATGGGGCGGTATGTGACATTGATGTGGGAGGCGCCAAGCCGGTCGCACAAAGATGCCGAAGAGTCGCCCCCAGTATCGGGAAAAGCTGTCAGAGCTTATCAAGGGTTTGCTGGCTACCAAGATAATTCAGCCGTCCACCTCGTCATGGGCCTCGCCCATTGTAATCATTATTAAGAAGAATGGGGTGGATATAAGGTTGTGCATTGATTACCGGCTGGTGAACCGGCTGACTAAGCTGATGGTTTACCCGATGCCGCTGATAAACGACCTGCTGGAGGACTTGGATAAAGTTTTGTGGTATTGCTCATTGGACATGGCCAGTGGATTCTGGGTGGTCTCTATGACCGATCGTGCACGGGAGATCTCTGCGTTCGTGACGCCCTTCGGGTTGTTCGAGTGGAATCGGATGCCGTTCGGTCTGAAGAATGCCCCGCAGATTTACCAACGGCTGATAGATAACGCGCTGTACGGACACTTCAAGATCAAGGCGGATCAAGATCCGGCTCTGGTCGGGGATGTGTTCGCCGAAGGTGACCCGGACCCCGACCCAAAACCTTCAGTTTTGGGGCGGCGGTCTTACATTGATGACATTCTCGTTACGGCAACTACCTGGGATTTACTGTGTGACAAAGTGGAGGAGTTGATGATTACGTGTGAAAAGTGGAATCTTTCGATTAGTGTGGTTAAGAGTTTCTGGGGAAAGACTAAGGTGACCTATTTGGGTCATCAGGTTTCGATTGCCGGATTGGAGGCTAATCCGAAGGATTTGGAGTCCTTGAGTAATCTGCCTTTCCCGCGATCCCTAAAGGCTATGCAATCCTTTTTGGGCAGCCTGAATTATTACAGTCGGTTCATCGAGGATTTCGCAGTCTATGCGGCGGTCTTGTATGAGTTGCGGGAGGTGGATTACCATAAGCTGAGAGAGCAGGATAGGCAAGCGGAGACGCAAGCCGGGCAGGCAATATCAGCCAATGAGAAGGCACCCTTTTCCGTTATTTTAGCCAATGAGAAGGCGCCGATTTCCGCCCAGACAAGCGGCCAGCCGCCGGACCCCGGCGCGGCCGGCCCGGACGACCACATGACCCGAGCGATGGTGGTCTTTGGTATGTTAAAAGCGAAGATGGCGACCACACCGGTCCTGAAACATTTCGATGTTAATAAGACTCCGGTGGTCATCATCTACGCTAACAAGTGGGCCATCTCGGCCGCTCTCGTGCAAGATCACGACGGAGTGTACTGTCCCGTGACCTTCACCAGCCGGACCCTGAAGGCTAATGAAGTCAATTACGGATTGGTGGATAAAGAAGTTTTGGCTCTATTACGGATCTTGGATGTGTGTTATACTATGCTGGTGTCTCGGCCTATCAAAGTACTATCTAGACGGTCGACCCTATCATGGCTCCTGACGGCGAATGGAATTGACGGCCGGCTGGGTAGATGGGCGGCTCTGCTGTCTCAGTGGTCCCTTGAAGTGATTAAGTGTACTAAGGGAGAAGAGGAGATACTGGGCACACTGGCTGCCAGCATTACCCCAAGGGCAGAAGTGGAGGAAGCACTGATAGCGATCGCGCCTCGGAAGCAGCCTCGACAAACTATCGTATTACCGCCGCCAACAGTGGGACCCACGGAGGAACTAATGGTTTTGAGTTTTGACGGGTCGGCGAGTGTAAAGAAGGGAGTCGGGGCCTATAGTGCTATTGTGTGGAAGTTGCCCGAATGGAAAGTGGTCACGACCGCCTCGGATTTCACGCCTGGCATAACTGTGAACGAAGCAGAGTACAGAGGGCTTTTACTTTGCCTAGATCTGCTGGCTGGCCGGACACAGGGGCGGATCATCATATGTGGCGATTCCAATCTGGTGATCCGGCAAATCACAGGAGAGATAGATTGCAAGGCACCCCGGCTGAGACTGTTGAACGATCGGGTTATGTCCGCCCTGCGGAAATGGCCGGAACATGAACTGTTACATGTCAAACGAGAGTGGAACAACAGCGCAGACCATCTGGCCACCTTGGCCATGCGAGACCAGATCGGTCTCACCGTTTCAGATCCAGGATTGTTGGACGAAATGGAGGAGATGAACAAGCTATCGGGGATAATCAAACCGGCCCCTAGAGACGAGGACCCCTCGCCCGGATCCAGCCGTCCCGTGGAAGAGGAATATAGCGACCGTGACTGGGAACAGGGCGTTCACGCCCGATCGGACCAAGAATGCCCTGCAGCAATAAAAGGTCCCTCTAGGCGGACCCCCAAGCAGGCCGGACGAGACTAACCACGGTTAGTAGTCAACAGTAAATGTTTGGAGTGGGAACGAAAGAGGAACGGATGGATATATTAAAAGAGAAACGAGAGAAATAAAAGAATTAAAGCAAGCCCGATTGCTCATCCCCGTGGATGACTGTACTTGCCGTGGAGCCGAGTCACCTGAAGTCCAGGGTGGTCGGAGGGCCGTGCGCGGTATTGATTGCGCCAAGGATCTTGCTGGTCAATGGCCTCCAGAGATTCGGAAAGGGAGGTAGTCTGATCCAGCGCACCCAGGCCGGGATACCACGTCCCTCCTTCCGCTGCATTTCCGCACCTGCGGTTTGGTAGATGGAGCATGAACGGAAAGAGAAACAGGTCCAAGTCACAGTTACCATCCCGGATACCCTCCATGATGAACGTACACAGACGGACCCACGCCTCGGAAGCTCGCCCCCGACGATTCTTACGGGCAAGGGAGTACCTGCGGAGAGATTCGTCCACTCGCTTGTCCTCTGCAGAGATGTACAGGAAGTGGGTAGACTCCCAGATGGCCCAAGCGTGAGCCACGGTGAAATCATGAAGTCTCGCCTTGAATTCCGTGAACCATGGGCTGGATGGAAGCCCCATATCCGGCATCTTGGTGTTCAGGATTTTCCAAGGTTTGGTCTTCATGAGTGCGTCGATGGCGCCCGACCCCATCAGGTCAGGATTCCAAGTCTCTAATGAAGGCGTCTTGTGGGATCGAGGGAACAACCAGAGAGGTGGACGGGATAGGGAGTGAGCGAGCTGGGAACTGGAGATATCAGCGAGACTGGTATTGCTCAGTTGCTCGACTGGCCAAGGTAGGATGGCGGACCGATCCGCCCCACTGGGGAAGCGCCCGCCCGATAACCACAGAAGCGGAAGTTTGGGAAAAGAGGGCGCAGGGGGTAGAGCACTCTTCCGGACCTTAGGTTTGGCTGCCGGTCGGGGGGTCGACGTGTGGGACGTGACCCGGCCGGGGTTGATCGCCGTTTTTTGGCCGGAGTCTGGGAGAGAGGTTCTGCTGAATCACTCAGGTCGGGAGGAGTCAACCACTGATCAGGGATGTCCTCGTCGTTGTCTTCCACTTTTTCCTCGGCCACTCCGTTGGAACTCGAGTTACGCGCGACCGGAGCGGCCGGGGTGTCGATGATGCCGGGAAGCAAGGATGGGTCGGACGGCTCATGTTCTCCGGAGCCAAAACCTGCCGGCGGCGGAGTCTGCAGATCGATGATCGGATTGGATTTCATTTGGCCCGTCGTTCGCCCACCGGAACTGGAAAGACGGCGACGGGTATCCGCGCGAGAGCGGGATAACGCAACACTGACTCGCTGGGCCTCGTAATCCTCGTCTTCTTCGTCATCATCATAGATACACGAAGGGGAGGATGACCCCGAGTCCGAGGAAGAATCAGGCGACGCGGCCGCTGACCCGGACGGCGACGCGGTCGCCGGCCCGGATGGAGGCGCGGCCGCTGACCCGGATGGGGGCGCGGCCGCATCGGATTCCGAGTCCTCTTCAGAGCTAGAACTGGGGGTGAGACCAGTTCTACCGGGGGTGTATTGAGGAGATGCAAGAGGGGACCGTTTCGCGAACAAGCTGTCATCGCTTTCCGACCCGAGCTCTTCCCCGTCGTCCGACTTGTCCGGAGGACATTGGCGCGAGGGTGGGGATTCGCTCTGCTTCCTCTTTTTAGGCGGGTTAGCACCGGCCAAAAGGGGGCTAGAGCCGGCTGGGCGTTTTTGGCCCCTCGATCCTACCGAGGCGGACGAAGAGTTTGAACCGGCAAGGGGCGAGTCAGAGCCGGCAGGAAGTTCCTCAGGTTCCGACTCTGCTGCAGCGGGCAACGGGGTTGAGTTCGGCGGAGAAGTTTTCCACTGATCCACCATCCCCAAGACAGACAAGACGGATTCCCGTACGTTGAGAGGAGCTTGCAAAAGGGGAGCGGCCTGGCTCCGAGTCGTCTCGAGCTGGTCTTGAAGTGCACACAACAAGGACCTAAAACGATCCTCTTTATCCAGCATGGCATGGCAAACACGGTCCGCCCGAGCAAGTATAGCATGGGTGTCGGAATTCCCTTGGCGGGCCTGGTATAGCTCAGACCGCAACTCCTGTTGCCGAGAAGTGGTTTCCTGCAGCTGCCGCTCCAGATCCAAGATTTGGCGAAGGGTCTGGGCGTGGGAGTCGCGCAGGTGGTCTCGGTTGTCCCGCACTTTATCCAGGTCTTGGGACACCTGGCGGAGTCGGGTACGAAGGTGCGTAAGTTCCCGGGACATGTCAAGAATTTTAGCAGACTGCTGCTTCAGCTGTTCCAGCTGTTGAACTGCTGAGCGACAAGAATATAAGGGCTGTAAGCGACTGGGCCACAACGAAAGAGGAGATGATGCACTTACGCTGAAGTTTAGATCGTTGGACCAATTCCCGATTGGCAGTCCGGAGGGGCTCGACGACGTCTTCCAGCATGCGGAGGCGGTTTCGCTCTTCCGTCAGGATGGCGACTTGACTCTCGAGATCGGCCAACTGTTTCTGGAGAGCGATTGTTTCGGGAGATGGACCCCGAACGGCAGCTTCGTCGGCCCGGCGGTTGGCAGCAGCGAGTTGTTGGACCAAGTCAGCTTGGATATGCTCCAAGCTATCCACTTGGGCAGTCAACATCTCCAGCCTTTTCTCCATCCCCGCCGTTTCGGAGATGGGGGCGGATGGCGCGGCGGCTTGCTGTAGAGCGTCCGTAAGCTGACCCACAATGGCCCTGAGGCGGGCCACCTCATCCTCCGCTGTTTTGCGACTGAGTTTCAGCTCAGCGACCCGGGGGTTCAGGCGGTCCAGCATCGCGCAAGAAGTCTTGAAACTCTGAGACAGAGTTTCATAGTCGGTCTGACAGGATTGAAGCTCCGCCCGAAGGGAAGAGACGACGGCCTTCAATCCGTCTCGGTCGCCGCAAGCCTGGCCGTGGACGCGGAGTGCAGCTTCGGCGTCGGTGGTCGACAGCACCAGATCGAGAGTACGGACGAAGAGTTTGAGCCGGCCAGAGGCGAGTCAGAGCCGGCAGGAAGTTCCTTAGGTTCCGACTCTGCTGCAGCGGGTAACGGGGTTGAGTTCGGCGGAGAAGTTTTCCACTGATCCACCATCCCCAAGACAGACAAGACGGATTCCCGTACGTTGAGAGGAGCTTGCAAAAGGGGAGCGGCCTGGCTCCGAGTCGTCTTGAGCTGGTCTTGAAGTTCACACAACAAGGACCTAAAACGATCCTCTTTATCCAGCATGGCATGGCAAACACGGTCCGCCCGAGCCAGTATAGCATGGGCGTCGGAATTCTCTTGGCGGGCCTGGTATAGCTCAGACCGCAACTCCTGTTGCCGAGAAGTGGTTTCCTGCAGCTGCCGCTCCAGATCCGAGATTTGGCGAAGGGCCTGGGCGTGGGAGTCGCGCAGGTGGTCTCGGTTGTCCCGCACTTTATCCAGGTCTTGGGACACCTGGCGGAGCCGGGTACGAAGGTGCGTCAGTTCCCGGGGCATGTCCGGAATTTTAGCAGACTGCTGCTTCAGCTGTTCCAGTTGTTGAACTGCGGAGCGACAAGAAAATAGGGGCTATAATCGACTGGG
>MIQA02009834.1:0-13486 GCA_001887855.2 Sclerospora graminicola | reverse complement strand
TGTAACAGGGCTACTGTTACGCGGCTTACACTGTAAGATTGCAGTGAGGAAGCGTACAATTTGTGTAGGACCAAATGTAAATTTGGTCCTCCTTAGTTTACCTTAGATAAACTTTAATAAAGACTAATTATTTATTAATTAATCTTATCACTTAAGTATATATATTAATATACATACTTAAGGCTTCTTGAGTGCTAGAAGGTAAGTTTAAGAGTGAATATATTTATGAGTGGTTAAGAGCTAACTAGTATAATTAGACCTAGACTAATCATAGTAACATGTAGTATAAAACTGATCTAATGATATCTTTATCATTAGATTACTTGTTAGATTCGATAATGATATCAGAATCTGTTCTCAAAGTGGATTATAACAACTTATAATCCAATATTCACATTTCAGACATTAAGTCTGAAATTGAACTGTGATATTTCTACTTAAATATCACTTATGTAATGGCACCCCATTACATCACCCCCCACTCAAGCTGGTTGGCCAATAATATAGTTGTAATATTGGCCAATCAAATGGTGGCACTTGTTGGTCATAACGATATTCTGTTATAACTCATCTTCTGACCATAAGAACAAATGGTCAGCAAACGCAGCGGCGCTCTTGAGGGCGCTGCCGATACTGCAAAAGCAGCCACCACCTCTGCATCACGTGCAGAGGTGTCGTCGAATTCCCTCGCTACGAATGTAGCGTCGAAGCGAAAGACAAAGCCGAGAGACCCCTTGTCTCTCGTAGTAGACGCTGCAGAAGCAGTGTCTAAGAGAGGGCGGGAAGATGTCGCGAATGCAACATCTTCCGTGTCTTCACCTGCCGCAAGGCGGGTGTGCCAGAAGAAGTTTAATGACCTCTTCGGAGAGTCATCTGACTCCGAGGAAGAGGGCGAGGACGATACCGTCCCTGCCAACGATTCTATCGAGCTTAATCCCGCTAAAATTGCTTCCCCGTTAAGTGATGGCGAAGTAGAGTCTGACGCCGTCGATTACGACAGCGACAACTCCGTAAAACGGTGGTATGAGGAGCGTAGAGCTCCTCCTGGTCCTCGTCATTCGCCTGGTCGTAGCGAAGACGACTTTGAGGTGGCAGGTGGTGCTCCACCTGCCAAGAAACAACGCGCAGAAGCGGCTTACGCTGCTTCTGAATCACCATGTCGTACGGAACGCCATGTTCCGTACAAAGTGGGGTTTTGGACCCCAGCATGGACGCTTGCGCCCGGAAGTGGTGGGCACACCAAGCGCGATTGTCAATATCCGTTATTTGACATTAACGCGCTTGATGATTGCGAAGACCTTCGCAATCATCATTTTGATCGCAGTACCGACGATAGACGTCGGTACTTCATCGACCTTTTCTATCAGGCTCGTTATTACACGAACCGGAAAGGGTCGCGAAAGAATAGGGACGATAAAGACGCCCTTACTCAAAGTTGGAACGCCTTTGTTGAGAATTACAACAAAGGTCCCGACGATTACGTGAAGAAAATTCACGTAAACCGTGAGCGCTTCTTAAAGCACTCACGCTCAGGTAAAATGGAGTTTATCCATTTTACTTGCATTAGAGAAGGACTCTCTTGCGGAGTTCCTTCTACCATGAAGTGCCCTTGTTGTCCCAAGGGAGCTCCTCGTCTTACGGATAAGAGCTAAGAGGGTACAGAGGTTTCTCAGTACCCGCTAGTGTTAAGAGCCTCATTGATGCTCTTAATGCATCGGCATCTAGTACCAGCCACCAACACCTAGTGTTGATGTGCCGCCAGCATCAACACCTAGTGTTGACGCTTCTTTTGAGTTTGAGGAGAAGTTTCCTTCTCAAACTCCTGCAAGAGGTCAGGGGCATCCGCCCTTAGCACGTCAATCGGTTCCCAAGAGTCAAACTCTTGGGAATATCCCAACCAGCGTACCAGGTACTCGGTACGCTACCCCTTCTTATAGGGAACCGAGCGCTTCGATAGTAAGCGCTCGAGAATGTAACGCTTGTTCCCCTGACTGTCAATCAGGGGCGGCGGGGGTTGATAATTCCCTCGGCGTTGTTGTTGCGGAGCATGGTTACCAGCTCCGCAAGCTTGAGAGGCACTGTAACGCCTTGAGCGAGGACATGTGCCACTGGATGAAACTTATCGTTCTCATCGGGACGAGATTCGTGACATTCTGAACGCGCATTTCGTGATGCAGCTGAAGAATGATCTTCTGCTGGTCGAGATTGATCGACTAAGGTCGGAGATGGAAACTCTCCAGAATTCTCACAATCGGTTGGAGACCGATTACAAGTCTCTCTTGGGAGACTTGAAGAAGCACGGCATTCGCCGTGGCGATGCGTCTCGTCCGAAGACGTAGACGATCGGTACGGCTTGAGCCTCCCAACGTAAAACGTTGGGTGAAGGCGCATGACCGCGGGAATGTCTAACGTATAGGCATTCCGCTTAACACTTTCGACCTTGAAGGGTCTAATGAACTTAGGGAGCAACTTCCGTGTAGGGAAGTTGCTGATTGCATGTGTAGGCAAATTAGTTGTAGATAACATAACTAATTCACCTTTTTGAAAGGAATTTGTGTTTTTCCTTCCGTTTTTATCTGCATTTTGCTTCTGCTTGTCAAAAGCGGAAGCAAGTGCATCTTTTACATAGCGTATTACAGCTTGGCGCTGAAATACGAATTCATCTACTGCTTTATTAGCAGTAGATGGGTTGTTTTCATTGTCTGCAGCAATGGCTGCAGACACATATTCCGCATAAGCAGCTTCAGTTTCTGAAGCTGCTTGAGTTTCTTCTGTAGCAACAGTAGAAGACTCATCAGTTTCTTCGCAAGTTGCAACTGCAACTTGCGCATCGACTCGCTCGAAATTTGAGCGGGTCCCTCCCCCACTTAGATTTGGCGTACCGCCAAGTAAAGCCGGGGTTCGTGGATGCCTTAAGGCATTCACGTAGAACGGTGTATGCTTAGTAGAAGCATGCACCGAGTTATTTATTGCAAACTCAGTGAGTGGCAAATAGTCACTCCACTGCTCGAAGGCATGCGCGTATGAACGCAGCATGTCTCCGAGAACGCGGTTAACGCGTTCAGTCTGCCCATCCGTTTCCGGATGGTCCGCAGTTGACATCTTCAACTGCGTGCCCAATAACGAGAACGTTTCTTGCCAGAAACGTCCTGTGAATCTCGGATCACGATCCGAGATTATGTTTTCCGGCATTCCGTGTAAACGGAATACCGTGTCAACGAATATCCGCGCTGTTTGCGCAGCGGTGACATTCGCTGACACTGCAGCAAGATGAACCATCTTGCTGAAACGGTCTACAAAGACCACTATGCCTGTTTTCCGACTGTGATCAGCCGGAAGACCAAAGATAAAATCCATGGAGATGGACTTCCAACACTCTGTCGGAACCGGCAGAGATTGGAGGGGAGCCTGCGCGGTTTGTGCAGGCTTGACGCGCTGGCATATCTCGCAAGCGCGGACGTACTTGCGTACCCATTTATACTGGTTACGCCAGTAGAAGTCGCGTGCGAGAGAAGCATACGTCTTCTCTCGACCTTGATGCCCCGAAATCAGTGCATCATGGTACTCAAACAAAATTTGATGTTTGAGGTCATCGTCGTTTGGCACGACGATGCGACTAACATCATCTTGGTCTGTGCTATAAAGCAACAGACCATCGTGCAATCGATAACGATGCACGCAAGCGCGAAGGAACTCTGGAAGTTCCTTGCGCTTCCGATCAGATTGATCACTTAGGTAATCAATCAGCAGGCGAGTTTCCTCGTCTGTTTCGTACGCTTGACGTACCTGTCGTACGAGTGACGACGACAGAGCAGTGCAACGTATTGCGTTTGCACTGGTTGCCTCGATTACGGACGGTTTCGTCTCGTAATCGGGGCGTCGTGATAGCGCATCCGCTATCACGTTCAACTTTCCCGGTTTGTATTCAACCGTGAAGTTGTATTCAGCAAAGAATGATAGCCAACGTGCCATTCTTTGGGAGATGTGTGGTGAATTCACGGCCGTGCGTAACGACGCATGGTCCGTGTAAACCACAAACGGTCTATCTCCTAAGAGATAGATCCGAAACTTTGCCAGTGCATATTTCATGGCAAGGCGTTCCTTGTCATGCACTGGATAGTTGCGCTCGGCTGGGCGCAACTGACGCGATTGATAATAAATCACGCGATCACGATCATCGTGATCGCGCTGCATCAAGGCGCAGCCGATGGCGAAATCGCTCGCGTCGCAAACGACGTGAAACGGTCGCTCGTTATCGGCTATTGCCAAGACAGGAGCTTCAGTCAAGCTACGCTTGACTGCATCAAATGCATCTTGGCACTGGGTATCCTAGTGCCATTCAACATCTTTCTTTAATAATTGGGAAAGAGGTCGGATTAAACCGGCATAATTGCACGAATATTTGTGCAAATATGTCGCCAATCCAAGGAACTTTCGAAGGTCCTTGACGTTGTTTGGCGTAGGCCATTCAACGATAACCCGATCTTATCTGGATCGGGGCGCACTCCGTTCTTGCCTACAAAGCAGCCAAGAACGGGTATCTCACGTGCACCAAAGGTGCACTTCTTCAAATTTGCATAGGGCTTGTGCTTGCGCATAAGCTCTAACACCTGACGTAAATGTTCTTTGTGAACATCTACATCAGTCTTACCATGTTTAGCCTTACTATGGATGAACACGTCGTCAAAGTAGCTCGGTGCGAATTCTTGCACCGGGCGCAATAGATGCGTGACGCATCTATTGAAAGTGGCTGGGGCATTTCGAAGCCCCTGTGGCATAACAAGCCACTCCCAAAGCATGCCGCTTGGAGTGGTTACAGCCGTGAGAGGGATATCCTTCTCACGCATGAGGATTTGGTAGAAACCATCCCTCAAATCTAGAGCACTGAACACGGTGCTCCCGCTCATGCCATCTATGATGACATCTTTCCGCGGTATCGGCGTCTGCGCCGGTACCGTGGCTGCGTTCAGCTTATTGAAAGCATGAACGATTCTCCACCCACCGGTGGATTTCTTTACGCAAAAGGTGGGACTGGAGTGCGGTGAGGTTGACTCCCGCACATGTCCCGCCTTGCGACGAGTTTCAAAGAACTCGTCGATTGCTTTTACTTGGTCACGCGGCAATGGCCATTGCCGCGTGACACAGTACTTCGTGCCAGGCGCGAGATCAATCTCGTGCCTAGTTCCCTTATCCTTAGGGAGCTCGCAAGGTACTTCTTCCGGGAATACGTCAGCGTATTCCCAAAGTACCTCGTAGTACGGGGAAGTCGCCTTAAGTGACTCCCAGCCCTGCGCTTCAAAGCGCTGAACTTTGGTTTGGTCGTTGGGAACGAGTTCGTTCTAATTGCAAAGTGGATATTCGTTCACGAATATCCACAACCTCATCAGATGCGACAATGACGCAGATCTGTTCGATCTGATCATTGCGCAAGTTCTTCACGAACTTCTTTCAGCTCAAGGCTGGAAGGGCCATCACCTCTGAACTTAAGTTCGGAGGGTTGTCAAGTGTGAGAGACTGGGTAGCTAATTCAGTCTCTGTCTGCGTCAAGACGTTGATCGTCTCGACGGACACAGCTGCGAGATCAGACGCACTCGTCTGATCTGTTGCACGGTGATCATCACTCGTGCACAAGGCCTTCTCTTCATGGTGACCACTGTCTACCATGATGCTCATGCACTCACGACTGCTCTCGGTCGTGAGTTTTATATTTTCGACACGGAAGTCATTTGCTTCCGTGGCGGTTTCGTTCTTTTCACGGTGGGTGTTTCCCACCGTGTGCATGTTCTCTATACCACGACCGTCATCGGTCGTAGTAGTAATTTCAACACGGGAGTGCTTTGCACCCGTGTTGCACACCTTACTGACACGCAACGACTTGTTCGTTGCGTGTGTAAGTCCCTCTGGACTTTGGTCAGCGGGTGTACCATTCGCTGACCTAGTCGGATCAGATCTGGTGGTGCCATCGCTACCCACCAGACTGTCTGACTCTGCGGTTG
The DNA here is from genome assembly GCA_001887855.2 of Sclerospora graminicola. Classification (NCBI taxonomy): domain Eukaryota; phylum Oomycota; class Peronosporomycetes; order Peronosporales; family Peronosporaceae; genus Sclerospora; species Sclerospora graminicola. The sequence continues at coordinate 7,490 of MIQA02009834.1, read as the reverse complement.
TATCGTTAGATACAGCCGGATTACTCACAGGGTGATCAGATCCTGTGAGACCGCCGATCGACAGGTTAACCCAGTCGATCGTTGGTTCATGTTTGGACATCCAAGCGATGCCCAAAATCACATCGAACTTGTCGTCAACATCGAAGACGATGTATTCGTCCTCGAACGACAGTTCGTCTAACTCAAAGCGTGTGCTGATCACACGCTTTGGTATAGTCACGGTTGCACCTGTTGCTAACCGGACGGACAACATGCTTCGTGGAGATTCAATCTCCACGAAGTTCAACGACGTTAGAACCTCAGTTCTAACGAAATTGTTTGACGCTCCTGTGTCAAACAGAGCACGCATGGGGACATCGTTTCCATGTGGCTTAACTTCCAGGGTGATGAGAGGTTTCTCTTCACCCTGCACATGCTGACAGGACATAGTCCCGTCTGGGGCTATTATCTTCACATGACCGATGGCGGCATGTGAGATAACCCGTCCAGTAGGGCGCCCCGCCCCTACTGGTTGTTGACGTTTTTTGCATCAACAGAGGGTTGCCCCTGTTGATGTCGCCGACCAGCGGACTGTCCAGTCCGCTGACTGCGTGGCGCCGGACGCGGCGCCATACATTCATGGGCGTAATGGCCCATCTTCGCGCATCGATTGCAGCGAAGGAACTTCTTGTTCTTCGGTTGCCTCGGAGTCGAGGCAACTGCAACCGATAGGTCCATAGGTTCTGGACCTCCTCCGCCCGCGCTCTGGCGCGGGTGTTGGTGTCTCGGGACGAAGTGTGAACTTCGTCTCGATTGGAAGTTTTGGTTAGTATTAACATGCTGCATTGGCGGCATGTTAAAGTCGAAAGGCGCTTGCGCTTTTCGACTAACCCCAGCATGCGCTGCTGATTGACGCATGCTGAATTCCTCTCGGATGCTTTGGTCTATAGCATCCCTCAGAGTCTTTGGGGGAACCCGATAAAGACTCTGTTTGATGGGACCGTCATTCAGTCCCTTCATAAAGGCGGTGACCTGCATGGCAGGGGGCACCGGCTCGTATACAATATTTGATAACAAATATTGTATTTTCTGAGCGTACGCATGTAGGCTCAGCTTGCCCTGCCTGAGTTCCATGAACTCTTCACGGCAGCTAAGCTCCATTTCTGGAGCTTCGAAGTTGTGCTTTAGCTCAGCTTTTAGTCCTGATACGTCAGGAACGCAGATCCATCAGTGGATCTGCGGCTCATCGCCCATGCCCTGGCGCGACCGCCTAGGCATGTGGTGGCGAAATAAGCTTGTGAACGGGGATCCACAATCTTTTGCGCAGAGAGGGCATCTTCCACCTCTGCGAACCACCTACGAAGGGGTTCACCCCCTTCGCCAGTAAAGGGCGGAATCCGCGCCTTTACTACTTCAACGCTCGCACTAGGTGCGGGCGCTGGTGTTGCCGCCGCCGTTTGGGAGCGCAATATTGCATTGCGCACCTGAGGGTCGACATACATTTTCTTGAAACGGGAAACCGTTTCTAAAGCATCCTCCGAGGTTTTACCACGGAGGAGAGTGATGATTTCGGGCCCTATGGTCCGAATCATCTCGGTCACTGTGGTCACAGCACTCGGTGACCAGTTAGGGAAGTTTTCCCTAACTAAATCTTGCGCGAGCTGACGCTCACGCTCACGTTCACTGGCTGTTGCCATGACAGCCAGCGGCTCTTAAACCTTCGTTCCGCCAGTCAACTAGCGGAACGCGTCAACAGTGGTCGTTTAGACGGACCACTAAGTGCTACCAGGTGTAACAGGGCTACTGTTACGCGGCTTACACTGTAAGATTGCAGTGAGGAAGCGTGCAATTTGTGCAGGACCAAATGTAAATTTGGTCCTCCTTAGTTTACCTTAGATAAACTTAGTAAAGACTAATTAATTTATTAATTAGTCTAACACTTATATATATATTACACCAAAAACTCAGACCACCTCTATTACTAATAAACTATTATTAACAGGATTTTTGCTGTATTTATAGGGCTAAGGTTGCGCGATTGAATCAATAATACACGGAAATATCGTCTAGAACACACAATAATTGCTTTTTAATTGCAGATACCGTGTCTCCACGTGCTCCGATGGCGCAAAACATATCTAAGACCATGCGCATTTCAAACTTAGTGTCGTCTCCGGATCGAATGTCAATGATGATGGTCATATGAGCTCATGCCAAAAGATGGAGACGAAGAGAACGCGCAGGAGAGAGATCACGATGCGGCGGCAGCGTTTTATAATCACCTGCAACGACGCGATCAGAATGATCGAGCGGAGAGTTTACTAACTTTATCTGATTGTTGTTGTTTCACCACCATTTTTCACCAGCATTTCGGTCTCTTCAGAAATGGTGGTGAAACAACAACAATTCGGCCTCTTGAGAAATTGTGGTGAAACAACAGATATAAGATAAAGCTAAGGGTTTCTGCCCGCCCTTACAATTTAAACCCCATCAGAGCGCCCAATGGACCCAATTGGTCCGGGTATAGAAACGCCATCTATGGGGTGTTGAGATACGGTACTACTTAAGGTGGATGAATAATTGTCAATTCCGTTCAAATTTGCCGATCATGCGTGATTTGGGCCTGAAATTTAAGATCGCCCAAACCAAAGAAGAATGGTGATTTGTCAAAACAAGTCAATTATTTCATTTATTTCCAATCTGCTGATATCACGTAGACCCTATGCCCTACACTCCAAACCTACAATGATTGTTTTTTAATCGCAAATACCACGTCTCCACGTGCACCGATGTACAAAACATATCCAGGCCCATGCGCATTTCAAACAGTGTCGTCTCCGGATCGAATGTCACTGATGAATGGTCGCTTGAGCTCATGCCGGATGAACGTGACGAAGAGAACGCGCGGGAGAGAGATCACGATGCGGCGGCAGCGTTTTATAATCACCTGCAACGACGCGATCAGAATGATCGAGCGGAGCGTTTGCTAGCTTTATGTGATTGTTGTTGTTTCATCACCCTTTTTCACCACATTTCGGTCTCTTCAGAAATCCCCTGCTTATGTGGCACACTCACGGCCCAAGTGGTCCAGGTATAGAAACACCATCTATGGGGGGTGAGATACGGTACTACTTAAGGTGGAGGAAATATTGTCAATTCCTTTCAAATTGCCGATCCTGCGTGATTTGGGCCTGGGAATCAAAATCGCCCAAACCAAACAAAAATGATGATTTGTCAAAACAAGTCAATTATTTCATTTATTTCCAATCAGCTGACATCACGTAGACCCTATGCCCAACACTCCAAACCTAAATCCCTTACACCCACAACCCAGACCACCTCTATCACTGATAAACTATTATTAACATGGTTTGTGCGGTGTCTATAGGGTTAAGGTTGCGCGATTGAATCCATCACGCACGGAAATTTCGTCTAGAACACACAATAATTGTTTTTTAATTTCAGATACATCGTCTTCACGTGCACCGATGGCACAAAACATTTTCAAGACCATGCGCATTTCAAATTTAGTGTCGTCTCCGGATCGAATGTCATTGATAATTGGTCGAATGAGCTCATGCCAAAAGATGGCGACCAAGAGAACGCGCGGTAGAGAGATCATGATGTGGGGGCAGCGTTTTAAAATCACCTGCAACGACGCGGTCAGAACGATCGAGCGGAGAGTTTGCTAGCTTTATCTGATTGTTGTTGTTTCACCACCATTTTTTACCACATTTCGGTCTCTTCAGAAACCCCCTGCTTATGTGGCACACTCACGGGCCAAGTGGTCCAGGTATAGAAAAACCATCTATGGGGGGTGAGATACGGTACTACTTAAGGTGGAGGAATTAATGTCAATTCCGTTCAAATTGCCGATCCTGCGTGATTTGGGCCTGGGATTTAAAATCGCCGAAACCAAACAAGAATGGTGATTTGTCAAAACAAGTCAATTATTTCATTTATTTCCAATCAGCTGACATCACGTAGACCCTATGCCCTACACTCCAGACCTAAATCCCTTACACCCAAAACCTAGACCACCTCTATCACTAATAAACTATTATTAACATGATTTGTGCCACGCGATTGAATCAATCACGCACGAAAATTTCGTCTAGAACACACAATAATTGTTTTTTAATTGCAGATACATCGTCTCCACGTGCAGCGATGACACAAAACATATCCAAGACCATGCGCATTTCAAATTTAGTGTCGTCTCCGGATCGAATGTCATTGATGAATGGCCGTATGAGTTCACGCCAAACGATGGAGACGAAGAGATACGCACGGGAGAGAGACCACGATGCGGCGGACAACGTTTTATAATAAGCTGCAACGACGCGATCAGGATGATCGAGCGGAGAGTTTGCTAGGTTTATCTGATTGTTGTTGTTTCACCACCATTTTTCACCACATTTCGGTTTCTTCAGAAATCCCCTCCTTATGTGGCACACTCACGGCCCAAGTGGTCCAGGTATAGAAACACCATCTATGGGGGTGAGATACGGTACTACTTAAGGTGGAGGAAGTATTGTCAATTCCGTTCAAATTTGCCGATCCTGCGTGATTTGGGCCTGGGATTTAAAATCGCCCAAACCAAACAAGAATGGTGATTTGTCAAAACAAGTCAATTATTTCATTTATTTCCAATCAGCTGACATCACGTAGACCCTATGCCCTACACTCCAAACCTAAATCCCTTACACCCACAACCCAGACCACCTCTATCACTAATAAACTATTATTAACATGATTTGTGCGGTATTTATAGGGTTAAGGTTGCGCGATTGAATCAATCACGCACGGAAATTTCGTCTAGAACACACAATAATTGTTTTTTAATTGCAGATACCGCGTCTCCACGTGCACCGATGGCACAAAACATATCCAAGACCATGCGCATTTCAAATTTAGTGTCGTCTCCGGATCGAATGTCATTGATGAATGGTCGTATGAGCTCATGCCAAAAGATGGAGACGAAGAGAACGCGCGGGAGAGAGATCACGATGCGGCGGCAGCGTTTTATAATCAGCTGCAACGACGCGATCAGAATGATCGAGCGGAGAGTTTGCTAGCTTTATCTGATTGTTGTTGTTTCATCACCATTTTTCACCACATTTCGGTCTCTTCAGAAATCCCCTCCTTATGTGGCACACTCACGGGCCAAGTGGTCCAGGTATAGAAACACCATCTATGGGGGTGAGATACGGTACTACTTAAGGTGGAGGAATTATTGTCAATTCCGTTCAAATTGCCGATCCTGCGTGATTTGGGCCTGGGATTTAAAATCGCCTAAACCAAACAAGAATGGTGATTTGTCAAAACAAGTCAATTATTTCATTTATTTCCAATCAGCTGACATCACGTAGACCCTATGCCCTACACTCCAGACCTAAATCCCTTACACCCAAAACCCAGACCACCTCTATCACTAATAAACTATTATTAACATGATTTGTGCGGTATTTATAGGGTCTGAGCGATTGAATCAATCACGCACGGAAATTTCGTCTAGAACACACAATAAATGTTTTTTAATTGCCGATACATCGTCTCCACGTGCACCGATGGCACAAAACATATCCAAGACCATGCGCCTTTCAAATTTAGTGCCGTCTCCGGATCGAATGTCATTGATGAATGGTCGTATGAGCTCATGCCAAAAGATGGCGACGAAGAGAACGCGCAGGAGAGAGATCACGATTCCGCGGCAGCGTTTTAAAATCAGCTGCAACGACGAGATCAGAACGATCGAGCGGAGAGTTTACTAGCCTTATCTGATTGTTGTTGTTTCACCACCATTTTTTACCACATTTCGGTTTCTTCAGAAATCCCCTCCTTATGTAGCACACTCATGGCCCAAGTGGTCCAGGTATAGAAACACCATCTATGGGGGGTGAGATACGGTACTACTTAAGGTGGAGGAATTATTGTCAATTCCGTTCAAATTGCCGATCCCGCGTGATTTGGGCCTGGGATTTAAAATCGCCCAAACCAAACAAGAATGGTGATTTGTCAAAACAAGTCAATTATTTCATTTATTTCCAATCAGCTGACATCACGTAGACCCTATGCCCTACACTCCAAACCTAAATCCCTTACACCCAAAACCCAGACCACCTCTATTACTGATAAACTATTATTAACAGGATTTGTGCGGTATTTATAGGGTTAAGGTTGCGCGATTGAATCAATCACGCACGGAAATTTCGTCTAGAACACACAATAACTGTTTTGTAATTGCAGATACCGCGTCTCCACGTTCACCGATGGCACAAAACATATCCAAGACCATGCGCATTTCAAATTTAGTGTCGTCTCCGGATCGAATGTCATTGATGAATGGCCGTATGAGCTCACGCCAAAAGATGGAGACAAAGAGAACGCACGGGAGAGAGACCACGATGCGGCGGCAACGTTTTATAATAAGCTGCAACGACGCGATCAGAATGATCGAGCGGAGAGTTTGCTAGCTTTATCTGATTGTTGTTGTTTCACCACCATTTTTCACCACATTTCGGTCTCTTCAGAAATCCCCCTCCTTATGTGGCACACTCACGGCCCAAGTGGTCCAGGTATAGAAACACCATTTCTGGGGGTGAGATACGGTACTACTTAAGGTGGATGAAGTATTGTCAATCCCGTTCAAATTGCCGATCCCGCGTGATTTGGGCCTGGGATTTAAAATCGCCGAAACCAAACAAGAATGGTGATTTGTCAAAACAAGTCAATTATTTCATTTATTTCCAATCAGCTGACATTACGTAGACCCTATGCCCTACACTCCAAACCTAAATCCCTTACACCCAAAACCCAGACCACCTCTATTACTAATAAACTATTATTAACATGATTTGTGCGGTATTTATAGGGTTAAGGTTGCGCGATTGAATCAATCACGCACGGAAATTTCGTCTAGAACACACAATAATTGTTTTTTAATTGCAGATACCGCGTCTCCACGTGCACCGATGGCACAAAACATATCCAAGACCATGCGCATTTCAAATTTAGTGTCGTCTCCGGATCGAATGTCATTGATGAATGGTCGTATGAGCTCACGCCAAACGATGGAGACGAAGAGAACGCACGGGAGAGAGAACACGATGCGGCGGCAACGTTTTATAATAAGCTGCAACGACGCGATCAGAATGATCGAGCGGAGAGTTTGCTAGCTTTATGTGGTTGTTGTTTCATCACCATTTTTCACCACATTTCGGTTTTTTCAGAAATCCCCCTCCTTATGTGGCACACTCACGGCCTAAGTGGTCCAGGTATAGAAACACGATCTATGGGGGTGAGATACGGTACTACTTAAGGTGGATGAATTATTGTCAATTCCGTTCAAATTGCCGATCCCGCGTGATTTGGGCCTGGGATTTAAAAATCGCCGAAACCAAACAAGAATGGTGATTTGTCAAAACAAGTCAATTATTTCATTTATTTCCAATAAGCTGACATTACGTAGACCCTATGCCCTAAACATCAAACCTAAATCCCTTACACCC
>MIQA02009833.1:0-21871 GCA_001887855.2 Sclerospora graminicola | reverse complement strand
AGACGTCCGATACGAGAGAAAATCTACAGCCTGCGTAGAGATACCTCTTGGATCACTAGTAGTGTCGCGATGTGGGCACGCTTCTATTTTATTGTAACATTAAGTTCATATTTTGAAGCCACGAGGCGATCCGGTGAAGCTGATACAGTATGAGGTATTTCGTACTTTATTCGTAACACAATGCCTCATTTTTAGCAGCCTGTGTATTTGGTATCTGAGTATAAATATTAGAGGCGTTCTAACATCTGAAAACAAAGGTTGCCCAAGAAGTCGATAAGATCGACAGCCGCCATGCGTTGCAGCCCAGTCTGAATCCTGATTGTTTCACTCCGTTCGTGAGCTCTCACCGTCTTCGTGCGGAACCTGCCATCAGCGAGGAAAGAAAAGGCGTCAAAAAGACTCGTTGAGGTGCTTGACGAAGATATTGAAGTCAAAAACAGGCGAAAGTCATAAAACTTTCGATCGAAATTGCACATCGGACCATTTGATATCTAATTTTTTATGAATGATGACCCGAGACGGAAAGAAGTGTCTGAAAAAATTGGCAAAATTCTGAAAATAAGGAGCTCCGGAGACTCCAAACGATGAGTTGAGAGGGCATCGAGGACGCAAAAATAAACGAAGATGGAGCAAGTCCGATGGAGCGAATCAGATGGAGCAAGGGTGGGACTCGGAGTACTCGGCGTACTAGTACTAGACAAGCGATGCGAATGAATTTATCCATATCGGAAGATAGGGTAGGATCTATAATTTTTTTAAGTTTTTTGAATAATACTGTGAAGTGCAATTTTCACGAGATTAAAGAAAGAAATCCTTCTCTCGCTTTTGTACTTTGGCGCGTTGTTCCTCGCATGAACCAGGGATCATTGCTAGCTACGACAAGCATGCGCTCCATTTCCCCAGACGCTTCAATAGTGACAACACCGCGTTGGAGACGGCAGTATACACCTTTGACGACGCATCAATGGACGAGCTGTGGTCGGTTCCAGAAAACAGAAGGCTAAGTGCTGAGATCCGCACAGGAGTCGACCTCTTTGAGGCCCCAAACAAACGAAACTCGCACATGAAGAAATTTGTGAAAAAAGACCATAACAATCTCGACGTTCAAGCGTCGTTCAAGGTCGCCGAGATCAAAGCCGAGACTGTGCGCTTCGCAGAAGGAATCCACGCTCACGGTGACGTTGAAATTGGCCTTCTTAATGCCAAGACGGCTGCGTTGCCGATCAAACCATCGACGGAGAAAAGGACGCTGGCTTGACAATTAATTAGCCACAAGTATGTATCTCCGACCAGCAGACTAGTAGACGCGTCGCCTGATATATACTGCAGTCTTTTGGTTCTTAGCGAGCAATATCCAAGTACGTCCATTTTCTTCATCTCTAGTGAGGTTACATGCCGCATCACCCTCAACACGAAGCTTTTGGATTCCGAGGACACGCGGACTTTTCACTCGACGTCGCGTCACTTGCCTTCGCAGCATCAATGAGGCTAATCTTGGCATCACAGGGATTGTTGTCTGGGCCTCCTCGATGAGGTCCATTCCTTTGTGGATCTCCGCATACTTGGCCTCTTTCGTCTGCTTTGCCTCCATATATCAATCACTCTGCGACCTCGGGATGCTCGACACTATGAATGAGCTCCCGGACGGCTTCCTCTCAGTCTTTGGTGATTTCGAGCAGCTTCCCCGCGACCACCAACGTTCGTTCTCATGACGGTGACAAAAACGACAACCGAGCCTTCCGACAAGAATCGAAAGGCTCGGAGCGATCGATCTCCCGCGCCAAAAAGCTCATGAATTTCGTCACTTTTTTTTTGGATTCAACTTGTATCTGACACGCCTTCCTGCCACGAGGAACGACGTCACGTCACCATCAACGCTTGATGGAGCTTGTCTAGTAGTCAAAAGCAGACCGTAGCTCCATCTGATTCCCTCTCCATCATTGTTTTGTTACATCCATGATGCCCTCCTTAACGTGAGTTCAGTATCACGGGATCCTGGATTTAAGACTTTTGCCAATTGTTTTAAAAACTGGACTTGATTTCTCTTCTTCTTGTAACTCGAGGCTGAGATGATAAACATTCAGCACGTTGTACGGCTCTGATAGCAGCGCACTCGATCGTTTGAATTCATTCCACAACGTTGGCAAAATACGTTTCGCCATGTCGTCGGAGATAGTTTTGGCATGTTTAATTGTCCAATAGGCTTGTTGAAACCAAACCACAGCTGGTCGTATAGAGAGCGTCTTGCATCATCGTTGGAGATTTTTTCTGAGCCTTAAAACTTCTTCACGTCTTGAGGCAAAAAACCATGAAAACAGCTCCCTAAGGAGCATTTCAACGCCATTTCTTTCCTCGCTAATGGCAGGAGCCTCTTGTCATGCCGGTCCGGGTGCAAAAAACTATCTCCGACGACATGGCGAAACGTACTTTGCCAACGTTGTGGAATGAATTCAAACGATCGAGTGCGCCGCTATCAGAGCCGTACAACGTGCTGAATGTTTATCATCTCAGCCAGGAGAGATCAAGTCCAGTTATTTTTTGATACAGTACTAGTAGCAGCGCCTTTTAAAGGTACCTATCTACCTATTTTAATGAAAAATAGGTATTTTGGCGTTATGATTGACGGCCCAAACTGTGTTCCGTCCCCTTTTACTTTTATCCAATCAGCGTAGCCAATCATTCATTTTGTGCTGACTGAACGCCCGACAATCTGTCAAGTGAGAAAAAAACATAAAGCATCGAGTTAAGGTAGCCCTCGCGGGGCAGTTATTCCAACCAAGACATACGTACCCGCTTCCGAGCATGCACACATGAATTTATCATGTGAAATACTCGGGTCGATCGAGTACATCCGAGCCGTATTCACACCTAAATTTTTCAGAATGCGGCTTCCACACTTCTTCATGGATATCTGCTGCCCAGTCATAGTTTCCCACATTAGCCATTTTACCAGCATTAGGTCGAGGATAGGAGGCCATTCCCTTAATGCGAAATTCCACTCCCGTCTCGGTATCAAACAATTGGTTGCCTTTGGTGGTAATTGGAGGCAGCCAAGCAGCAGCAAAGGACACATAGAGATGATATTTAGAGAACCTGATCCTATACAGGGTGGTGTAAGCCATGTCAAGCGCGGTGCTGTAAGGGCCTCATTTCATTACACTTTTGGACCCCGACTCTATCCGACTTTGGATTTTCGTCCACGGTGGGACTCGAGCCCGCAATCTCCCGGTCCCGAGGGCAGGGCCTTAACCACTGCACCAAACGAGGTCGGTGTAAAGGACACATAGATCGCAGCAACTGTGATGCACGGACTTTGAACACTAATCATACGAGGTTTTTTTAACGACGTGGGGAGATACAGTTTGAAGCTTTAAAGAGGAGCCGTCGCTCGTGGAATTTCTCTCAGGAAATTACGTACTCGAGAGTAGAACGGCCTATAGGCACTGCCAAAGCCTTGCGAGCCAAAGAATACATATTGTCCACCGTTCTCTCATCATTTGAAGTTTTGAACTGGCCAATGCCTGAACAAGAATAACTGCTATCTCTTCCTGGTAGATTCGTTCAAAAACAGCTCGCTCGACTTCAAACTTGCAGAGCAGCGAGCTACCACTCACATAGCACGATCATTACTCTTTCAGCTGGTGAACCACTTTCAAAACGGCGAAATGTAAGCTCAGAGTTGGATATAGCAGTTGATAGATTTTAGAAATCTTAGAAATGATGCGTCCTTTTTTGTCAACGTAGCAATTCGAAGGGGTCAGAATAATGTTTCCCTAGTTTTTAGTTTAAACATTGAACTTAGATGTTGTTCAACTGCATCTGGTTTTGGAGAAAAATCTAATTGGCAGAACGAATTATTATATGCTCCCTATGTATTTGCTTTATAATAGATTGCTGGCTCGTCTTGCTATGTATGCAAACGATCTAGCTAACAGTAATTCTGAACTAAGCGAGAGCCAGGGCTTTTCCATATTGAGAATAAAACTTTAAAGTCGGACGAACTTGTCGTTGCTACCTATAATTTAAACGATTGTGTCCGGTCGATCTGAATATCTTAATTGTAACAGAAAATTGTGCTTGTGTTCCGAATACGGACCTTGTTTAAAAAGGATGGATGATAGGCTACCAAAGAATAATAACTTCTGTAACGCCGAGTCAGGTTTCGGTCAGCACGCAAGTAGTAATGCGCAGGCTTCTAGAGGCTGCCTAAAATCTATATCGGTACAACTTTATTGCCAGAATTATGAAAGATTTAAACATGTTAAAAACGTGTTCAAAAGTATAATGATTATGCATCAGCTAAGTTTTCTTGACCTGTAACAATTTTTCTTACGATCTTTTCCAGTTCAGTGTGGTGGAGCCGATTTCCACATCTATAACCGAAGTTTTGGGGGAAGTCGGATTCCCACTAGCCCGGACGACCAACTATCGGAGGGGGTACTCCGTTGTTCCTGATCAGCGTCAGGATCGGATGAATCATCACGATGATGACTGATCCGATCCTCTAGGCCTTCTGACCGGTCGTCATGTATGATAGAACCCATGTTAAGCTTCATCTCACCTTGTGTACCCATTGGTATTCGGTGGTTACACTCACTCAGGTGGACTCTAGATGAGGAAAAAATTATGAATCAGATCGGGGGATGCGACCTTCTCGAGACGGGGTGTTTTCGGGTGGAAACCTTCACCGGAGGAGAAATCAGGGGCGATACTATATCAAGTATCCAAAAAAACTGGATCGGGATACTTTAACCGACCGGACCAACCCATAAGCGGGAAATAACCAAGAAACCACGAAAACCCACGATATAAACCGACCTTCCACAGTGAATCAAAAATGTTATCTGATCAAAATCTCTTCATTTAATAAACGTGGTCCAAACACGTTGGCGTGAGAGTGAGGTTTGAAAACCTTAAAAAAACCCGTCGGGGGACTTCCGGTAAGCCAAAATGCGGCTATGAGCGTCTTAACCGCGAATTCAGTTGAGCTACAGGGGCCTAGTTAATCCTGTGCTCCCAATGACCGCGTCACGTGGCGGAGCGACTCTTTGCTTAGGGGGTAAATCCAATCCTGTCATTATATATGCAATATCTAATACCTAATGTATCATACACCAACTAATGTGGCCCACTTCATACTTCAGTCTTGACCATCTTGTCTTAAAGTTGTCCTGGTACCACGATAGACCAATCTTCAATGCTTCTTCAACCTGATCAGTGCCACTTTAGAACGATCTTCAGCCGATCCTGACCCGGTTTTTAGCTGATGTTCAACCAACCCGGCCTTCAAGTATCACCTCGAAACCAGCTTCGAATCGACTTCTTGGGGTGTTGTGCACCCGATTCAGCACTGACCTTGACTGGATTCCTTCTTTTTCAGCACTTGGAATCTAATTCGGGACCGATCCAGACCAGTTCAGGATCGGCTTGAAACCAAGTCAAACCAGCTCCGAATTACTTCGAGATCACCTCGAACCACCTCGGAGTCGACTAGAAACCGACATCCTTAATTTGACCAAACCTGTCCTCAACTTCCAACATGCGTTAAACTCGCGAGTTCGGTTCGAAATCGGTACTCCTCTTGAAGTCGGACTTGATCCGATCCTTTGGCGCCAATTCGGAGCCGGTTTGTTGATCTTTGCAACTCGCTTCGGCTGTTATATCCCATGGACATTTTGCACATAGGCTCCCTTCATACAATTGATCTTCATGACCTAAGGCTGATCTAACTCATTTTGATTGGTCAGCCGAGATTTCAATGCCACGTCACTTGAATCACTTGGATAATCGGCTCCAATAATCATGTTCCATCACATCCACTATACCAAACTATACACAAACCTGCTCTGGTACACATGTCTTAACCGGTCCGGTGTTAAAACCAACCACGTCCGGCATCTGGATATTCGCGTCTGGTCGTGATACTTGGCCGATCCATGGTTCTCTGGGACAAGGTGCGACAACGGTAACACCATGCTTTTCTCCACATTTTCACGATAGCCCGTTATCACTTACGCCATCCTAAGTTGAACCAGCCTGTCCCAACTATCAACGGTTCTGTCTTGATGGGTCTTTCGACAACCACCAATCAGCATCTATCTTATTTCTGGATCACTCTACCACAGCTTCCCCTGAGACTAACCGCAGCCGCGCAACGACTGCGGTTCGACTCACTCCATAACGATACCTTCCACTTGGTGATCATGCCCGATCCAGTTCCGCCCCCTGATTCTTCCCAGGGTTTTTCGTCTGGCCCCTCGGATGAGGCTTCGCCCCCAAGATCAAGCGCCGGATCATCCGGTCTACCCATCGACTCCCTCGGTCATGTGGTGGAGCCGATTTCCAAATCCAGAACGGAGGTTTTGGGTAGAATTCGGATACCCACTAGCCGGGACGACCATTTATCGGAGGGGGTACTCCTGATCGGCATCAGGATCGGATGAATCATCACTATGATGACTGATCCGATCCTCCCGGTCTTGCGACCGGTCGTCATGTACGATAGAATCCATATTTAGCTTCATTTCACCTTGTGTACCCATTGATCTGCGGTGGTTACACTCACTCAGGTGGACTCTTAGAGGAAAAAGGCGATCTGAATCAGGTCGGAGGAGACGACCTTCTCGAGACGGGGGTGCCCTCGGATGGGAATCTTCACCAGAGAACGAGTCAGGGTCGATACTTAGTTGAAGTATCTAAAGGCGCTGATCGGGAAACTTCGTACGATCCGGCCAGCCAATAAAAACGAGAGATAACGAGAAACCACGATAAAACCACGATCTTCCGCAGTAAACCACAAACGTTATCTCCACAAAACCTTTTTCAATTGATTTAACGTGTTCAAAACACGTGCGCGTGAGGGGGTGATGGTTGAAAACCAAAACAAAACCTGTTGGGGGCCTTCCGGTAAGCCAAAATGCGTCTATGCGCGTCTTAACCGGAAATTAAGTTGATCTACAGGGGCCTAGTTAACCCTGTGTTCCCAATGACCGCGACACGTGGCGGAGCGACTCTTTGTTTAGTGAGTAAATCAAAACCTCGTGAGGGTGTTTAACCAAGTAAATCCCGTCGTGGGACTTCCGTCGAGCCAAAGTGCGACTATGCGCGTCTCGTCCGGGAATAAATGAGCGGGGGAGCCTTGTTAGCCCCCCGTTCCCAAAAGTAGCGCCAAGTGGAGCAACGACTTCTTTACTTGGGGAGGGAAAACAGACCCTGATATTAAAATTATAAAGCTAAAATCCAGTACCAAATGTAACCTACACCAACCTATGTGGCTTACCTAATAATTCTACCTTGAACTTCTTGCCACATTATTTATTCCAGCATCTTCGTAGAACGTTCTTCGTTGATCTTCAACCTGATTTGTACCCTTTTTCGACTGATCTTCAACTGATCCCGATCCGGTCCTCGACTGATCTTCAACTGACCTTGTTCTGGTCCGAACCAGCTTTGATCGATCTTCAACCGACCTGACCTTCGCCGGATCAGACCCAATACTTCTGGGGTCACCAAAATTCAACTCGGAATCAACTTCGGCTGATCTGATCCGATACTTTTGGGATCGGCACAAAACCAACTCGGAATCAACTTCGGCTGATCTGACCCGATACTTCTGGGATCGGCACAAGACCAACTCGGAATCAACTTCGAGATCAGTTCGAATCAGCCCGAAACCAGCGTAGAATCACTTCGAGATCAGCTCAAACCAGCCCGTAACCAGTTTAGAATCCACTTCTCTTGTCGGTCCAAACCTATCTTCTGTCTCTAACATGCGTCAACTTTGAGAGGCCGACTCGTGATTAATCTTTCTTTGAGGTTAAACTCGACACGATACCTGGAAGTCGATTAGGGCCGGTTCGCTGATCCTTGAAACAGGTATTAGCTGGCTCCAGCTGATATAAACTATGCAAGCCAGCGCCACATATACCCTTTTACGTACTCGACCTTCACGTCTTAAAGCTGATCCAGCTCGTTTAGTCGGTTGGCCGAGATCTTCTACACCACGTCACTTCGACCACTTGGATCAGCGATAATTGGCTTCCAACTCATACTCCACCATAACCAACACATCAAACCGTGCATAAAGATTGCTTCGCTACGTATGTCTTAGCCGGTCCGACTTTAAAGTCGGCATCTGGACATTCTTGCCTGGTCGTAATACTTGGCCGATCCACTTTTCCTTGGGACAGGGTGCGCTAAAGATGATTTAGTATTTTCTCCATATTCTCCACGACCCGTTATCGTTCGCACCCTTTCGAGCCGGTTCGACTCGTCCCAGGTAGCTAATTACCACTTTCTGCCCATCTTTTTTGGGTTCTCTCGAGATCATACAGCTAGCGCAGCGGTGTGGACAGTTCGCATTTACATTTTTTAAAAACCGCTTTACCACAGCCGCCCCTGAGTTTGGTCGCTACCGCACAACGGTAGCGGCGTGATCTCACCAAGTACGGCTCTCCATTTTCAGAAATGTGGAAACACTTTTGTCACCTCTCTGGTAAATCATTCGTTGTCCGCATACTTTCATATCACAAATCTTCAAAACCTATGCAGATCGCGTCTTCATACATCATTTGCGGTAAAACCAATGAGGTGGCCTTTGACCATGGATGGCAACAAATAAAGATGAAGAAGCCTGCATGAAGAGGTCGGGCATCTTTAATGTTCGCGAAAGACATATTGTTTCAGGAGGGCCGGTCTATTCTATCAGAACAATACACGTGATGAATATCTCAAGTTCCATGTTGAACATGACAATCTGGTCACCGATCGAGCCAATTTCAGAGCGGAGTCTAGTCATCTCCAAAAGGAAAGGAATCGGTCGATCAATGCAGCGATCGAGTGAAGGCCACAGCCTAGAAAGAAACCGTCAAGCATGCATGCAACTCAGGAAGCAGATCAACGAGGTTAAGTCCCAGCGTATACAGATCCAGAAGAACTCCGATCTAGTTGGGCACTTAACAGTTGCGCTGGGAGTTACGCGAATTTGAGCCTGGGAGACCAGTACGGACAAGCGCTCTGTCCATTGCCTTCGTCACCATTATAGACCGAATTTGCATATATATCCTAATCTAAGCGCAAGTGTAATTCACAAATCATGGCCATTCCGAAACTCAACAGGTCGCCACTTTAAGTACTTAAGTTCACACAGAAACCCAAAAATGCGTTTAGGTCATGTGTTCGTAAACTTACCACTATAGTGCTCCGGCATGATCTCATCCGCCTACGTGTACGGCGCAAATCACGGAACTGAGGAAGCTGCGAGACGAACCAATGGTCGTAGTTGAACGCAATGTAAGCCCGTAGTCTTGGTTGCACAGGTGATACACGTTCATCCCGTGCATCAACTTTACGATACTTTTGAATTCTTGAAAAACAAGAGCAAGCTAAAAACAAAATCAGCGCTAAAGTCTCTTTCATTTCTAATAACAGGATCGGAACATCTTTGCCAAGACGACTGTCGCTTCGCGTAAGAAGTTGACATGACTTTCAGTGCTGTCCTTAATCTCACTCAAATACAAAATCTTCTTCAAAATCAATTCCGTCATTTTAGACAGCCACATTCACCAGACGGTCTTTTCCCACGGACGTCTCGCCAAAACCCTTCGTCTTCATTCGTTAAAGGCAGTCTTCAATATCCATTCCACGGCATAGTTCATGCAGGAAGGAGCGCATCCACTTATGACTATTACCTCGTGACTGAACGGAGCTACCTAGTGTTGTCTGACGCTGAGCCAGTGGACGGAGCAGATCACAATAAGCAGACTGAACATTCTCTTTCTGAGTTTCCGATAGCGCTGTTTCGCCATTGTAAATTTTGTATGCAACGGTTGAAAATAGCGGCAGCTTTCGGTTAAGTTGCCATCCAAGTGCCGGACTAATGTCGTGAAACTTGGCGCGCACACCACCATGACTGGCGCTTTCCCATGCGAACGCGAGATTTAGGAAACAAAAACTGCACACCAATAATTGGTTAGAAGTCCAAACCAGTTCCAAAATGTGATTCGGCTTCGCATTCAGACACTAAAAGTACTTGACCATTCTCGAACATTAGTGCAACGTCAATTACACGTAAGAACGTTTTCATAGAGCTCAAGTGTGTCTGAGAGGCATTCCTAACGGGATCATGATCCCCCAAAATTTGAGCCATCTGTTTTTGTAAACCACCGTGAAATCTGTTTCGTTCCTAACGAGATCATGACCCAGGTTTTTATCTCATACTTGGCGGTGAGGAATTTATAGTACCTAGATACACTATAACATTAGATAAAACCGAAAAATATACCCTTGATATGGCAATACTATTAACTTCTTCTATAGAAAACAATGCTCACGTTCTCGTTCATTAACCTCCCCGAATCATGAAATTGCGTGTTTTGACCTGAGGATTAGTTGTGCGGCCATTACATTTTACGGCGTTGCATTATTTTAGATATTTTTTGGTACTTTTCAACCCGATCGAAGTCTACCTCGATTTACTAATGCGACAAATGCGTGCGAGATCACTTAATGTAAAAGGCGGTACTAGCTTTCAGTGCGCTGTTTTAGCGCGTCTTCTAGCTCTCTCCGGGCCCGCGCGGCAATATCGGGCCTTTTCTGATCCAAATATTTATACTAACGTGGTCATAGTTTCGAATCCAGACGACCGCGGGGCATCCCTTCCAGTGCACTTTGCAAGTCAGTAGACAGTGTATCAAACGTTTCATGCTGCTTGGCGTTCTTTCTGAGACTTAAACAGTTTGCAATGAAAATTTTAAGCTGTTGCTTCGTGAAAAAGTCGTCAATGAAGCCAAGTCTTTCTTCGGAAAGACGGTAGAACACTTCACCACTCTCAACAACCTTGGTTACACCTTGAGACCCGTGTTGACAATATATTTAGGCAACAAATAAGCGAAACAATCACAGTGTAAATACGTCCCCAAGCAGATAGTCGATATTTCCTTGTCCACGTAGTTCACAGTAGCTGCCGTATCAGACCGACACCACAAACGTTATTGAAAATAGCACCCAGCGTCATACCACTGTAAACTGATCGAAATTAGTTCACAAGTATACTTACCTTCAACGTTTCGTCTTCTAAGCCATAGAAACTTTGCAAAGGTGCCACACGTCGTCTTTAAAAGGGTGATACGGAGTCTCTCGTTTCTCTTCCGTCTTTTGCTTTGCCTCACGTTTTACATTCGATGATAACTCATCTGTCTGGCGTTTTTATTTCTGTGGCTTTAGCTCCAAATTTGATGCAGCATATTCCGTGTCAGGTAAAGATTGGTCGCAATTTTTGAGAACGTGACCCCCCTTGCCACTAAGCTTGTTAACATAGTTTGCCGGTGGTACTTTTTCCAATGGCGCAAGGCCTTTCTATTGACTATCGCGCAAATCGGCTACCTTCCGTAGCACAGCGAAAAAAAATTCCGCCAGGGTTTGGTCAATTAGCATAACCCGAAGAGTCTTTTGTAAATATTGGGCAAGCGCGCCTTCAGGTGGGAACATGGATCGTGTGACTCTCTTTGCCGCGGAGATCCTGTGGTAATGCATCATAGTGATCAAACCACTTGTGCAATCGTTCAGATACGTTCTTCTTCTTGTCACCGTCGTCCTTCTTGAACCATTACACCAAAGGCTTTTTCCGCTGTGACAGAGTGATGACAATGTTAGACGACATTATTTGAATACGCCATGCATGTTTTTAAACATAGAAGACCGTCTTCTTGCAGAGTTTAGCGATTTAACATTAGCTGAAACTGCTGCTGTGTCCCTTTCCTCATTCGATTCAGGCAACGAATTAACTGAAGATGAGCCGATAGCGCTACCGTGCGGCTGGTATAGCGCTCTGGAAATAAATAAGATAATGAGAAAGAGAAATGTTACAACCTGAAGAACTAATAATATTGCACCTGTAAGACTGGTGTAAACGAGAAAGTGCAGCAGCCTCCCGCTCAGCTTTGGACACTTTTTCTTTTTCACATATCCAGTATTAGTAGATATTTTTTTAACACATCATAGTGAGTGCTTTTTTATCGACAGTGTACCTTTTTCTTCATGGCAAAGTCGTCGTAGCCATCTTCACCAACCTCGGTCTTAGCCGACGCAATTCTAAACGTAAAAAATTGCGTCACAGCGTTTGCAAGCTTAGACAAGATCGAGATTACGTTAGGTACTCACCGTTCCTGACGTTCATTAAATCCGCTTCCATCGCTATCGCGTTTCTCGTGCTAGGATAACATCGTAATCAGAGCATTCACTACTTCTTCACATCTTTGGTGCTCACCCACCTGTTCAGACATCAGGGCTTGGAGGTTTTACACATGTTGCATTCGGATCGTCGCTTCCAGTTTACATTACCACCCACATCTACACAAAAAGGCTACTTCACCAGCTTCGCTTTAAAATAACACACAAACACAGCATACGTGTTGCACGTCCAGTCTCACAGGCTGAACAAATCTCTAAAGTCGGTTCCTCCTTTTGGCTTGGGTTTGACACACCACCAAACCCTTCCAATCGAGGTATTACACGCGCTGCGTCGGGCAAAGTTAATGTTGGAACAGACAGACGCGTAGTAATCACGAGGTATGCAAGAGTGAATAAAAGATCATGCGTTTTGAGGTCATGACCCCATTTCGGGTCATGAGCCCATATCGGTTCATGAGCCACATGTGTGTGGAGGGACATAGCAGGTCAAACGCCTTTTAGCCAATTAGAGCGTCTACTTCTGCCTTGATCACGGCTCATGCTCCCGTTAAGAATGCCTCTGAGTCTCAATAGTTGCAACGAAATTTCTTGTTCCGAAAATACGTGACTTTGTCCAGGCCAGACTCGCCAACTCTTTGAGAGAAACCATTTGACGAATAAAACCCTTCATACCAAGCACTTTCACAACTCCAGTGAGATCTTGGGCTGATTTGGCAGCTAAGATCTTCGTACATTGCCACGTCTTTTCCTTGCCAGGAATACTCTTGACCACTTCGATCTCTTTTCCTGTTGCACTTCTTCTTCTACGTGAAGCTCTCGTTCGCATTCATCCGTGTGCACAGTAACACATACTTCGTCATCAAGACGATACACAAATCCCATGTAGAAGATTCGATCAACCAAAGCATCGGCGGCGTCCTCAAAATCTATAAGCGCCTTCGTTTTGATCACTTTATTAATTTTGTCTGCATGAATCTCTTCGCTTGGTACAGCGTCTCCAAGTACCAGTTTTCATCGACCAAAAAATCTTTGTTTGGATTGAGCTGCTTCTTGCGAAAATGAATCCCATTCCCGGCCCACTCAAGCAACCCACGCACAGCCTCGGCTTTCGTGTTGTCCACGACCCAATTTAGCACATCTACAGCTGAGAGCAGTCGTTTGCCACTGGTCTGTAAAACACGCTGCGCGACTTTATCAAAACTTGCGATCCAAAGCGTTTGTTTGCATCCGAGCTGCCTCATTCTTCCGCCCCCTTGCATGAATTTGTCTTTCGTGAGGTTTGGTCCAAGCAAGCGTCAGCACGTCAGAAGCCTCCGAAATCAGCTTCAGGTCTGATCCTCGCGAACGCGCTTCGTCAAAGATGACAAATCTTTCTTTCTCAAGCATCGACGACTTTTTCAAAGGCACGGTCATCTGTAGCCTTCTTTGCAATCATCCAGCAATTCATATTTTTACGACTGTCATAGTACGTAACACAAGCAAAAGCGAAGCCAGGTAGCTTCAAAAGAAATTATGCTGCTTTGATATTTGGCAAGAAGCGCGCCCGTATCAATCCGAGCTTGAGCACACTTGTTTGTGGCAAACACAAGAACATTTTACCACGGAATTGATGTTCACTGTAGACTGGGACTAATGATTTAGTAGCTGTGAGTCACTTGCAGGATCTTGCCACTCATCGTTCCATTCGTCCCTAGTAGTGTTGGTTCATCCGGCTCCTGCTGTGTGTGTCACTGTAAAGTAAACGGTGCTTGTCGTTAGTACCCGAGAATCCAATATTCTATTTTCCCGGCTGCCAGGTTACATGTTGGACAAACATACTAAAACGGACGGGTAATAAAAACTGGGGACTTTGTCGCGTCGCAGACTGCCAAACCGTAACCCTAGCCCCGTGGGTTGGTTGCGTTTTGCGGGTCGGGTTAAGTGCGGGTTTGAGCCCTACTTCAGACTAAGCTCGCCAATTGATGAAAGTACACCTTTTCCAGTCCAAGTTCGGCAAAGAACAAATTAAGAATGGCAAGAACAAAAGCAAATTCGGCAAGAACAAAAGCAAATTCGGCAAACCGCCCATTTTTTTATATTTGACGCTAGAATTATTAGAAGAGGTTTTATAAAAATTTACACACGCAAAACTTTATCCTGCTTCGCGCCATTTTTGACTGTAACGTATTGTGGTGCGCTCAAGGAGTAACTCGTGCGCCATTCATTTTCCCGCCATAACTTTCAGCTACTGATGGAATGGTTAATTCCCATTTCTTTTTTTGCACCACAAGTCATCTAACCAGCTCATTCTTTACACTACGCTCGGACAGCACTACCAAGAATACCGTGCTCTGTAAGATTGCATCTTTGGCCGCCAAAATACGCTCCTTCGTACTTGATACATTTGTCATGGAATCCACGACAAACGGTAGCTGATGGCGTCGCAACTCGGTACACAACTGCGTCACAAAGTCCCGGTGACAATCACCGTGCGATACAAAGATCGAAAACGAAGAGCTTTCTCCCATTGCATCCCTCTTTACGCCACCACGTGCAATGACAGCGCTCACAACATCATCCAGCCGTCGACGCCTCAGGGTTGCAGCTTTATTTAAAGGTTGAGGTGTACTCACCCTTAATTCAGCCAGATCACGATCTCCACCAAACCGATGCATTTCCACCTCATCTCGCAAGCCATCGATAAGACTTCTTAAACTTTCTTGGAATTTGTCTTCATCAATTTCGAAGGCGACGTGATCCACGACGATGGACGAGTCTGATATAGTAGAGCCATATTCGCTGAGCTCGGCAGTCTTCAACTGATTCAAAGTTACTGCTTGACCGAAAGGTACAATCTGACGCGTGAAGACGAAGACCTGTAATTCCTCGGACATTGTCACGGATTCACATGAAATCGGCACGACGGGAACTTCATGTTGTTTGGCAAACGCGAGTTCATCCATACATTAGACACTCTCCGCATACCCATCGCTGAGCATACAGACAACTGCTGAAGCCTTTTTTATCACCTCAAGCGATTTTTCCGATGCTGGTCCCCCTTCTTTACCAAGTGCATCTTCCCGTTCGGACCGCATGTAAACGGTCATGAAATTAAGTTCAATACCGGCACGTACGCGCTCCGCCAATCTACGAAAAACAGGGTCAAAGGAGAGCACAACGTCGACACAACACCAGCAACTTTAACTGCATATTGCAACTCGGCTGATGCACAGCGCTCAATCGCACGACGACCGTCTCCGTTGACAGTGTACAAATCAGCGTTTCCCTCGACAAGTAAAGCTAACGCCGTATCTTTATATCCCCTTTGCAACGCGAGGTGAAGAGGGGTCTCCTCCAATTCGTTAGAAATGATCGTGTTCATATCTGCGCCAAAACGAACAAATAATTTTACACAATAACTTCGTAAGAGACCACCACTCACGGCAAATGCAAGCGGTGTCATTCCTTCGCAATCCACTGACAAACAATCTGCATCCACAGAAAGAAGCTCTTCGACGGCTCCAGCATAATTATGACGCGCAGCCCAGTGCAGGAGAAAACTGGAGCCATGAAGAATAACGGTCAATTGTAGGGTACGTGTTAAATTTAAGAATAAGTGAGTGGTGCGTAAAAGGTTTCTAGATTAAATTATTTTTGACAGCTACTTGGTTATAGAGGAAATGACGAAATTGGATTTGTTCTTGCCGAATTTGCTTTTGTTCTTTCCGTTCTTAATTTGTTCTTTGCCGAACTTGGACTGGAAAAGGTGTGCGCACCGATGCATGAGAGGCTAGTCTGATACGATTCGACCAAGCTGGATTCCTTTTCCCAGTTACAAAATGCAAAGACGAGACAGATAAGTCGGCTCCATTCAAGTGCAGTGAAACCGAATAAAAGTCGTCAGACAGCTCACGCTCATGCGCGTATTACAGAAGCGACCGTAACTGCACAGCTTGAGTGGCCAAAGCCACGATCATTGATGACACACATGTTAGCGCCAGCACCGTTGCTTTTCCGTGCTTTTTACCGACGTCCTCTGTCGAGGCGTCTCGAGCGCTTAAAAGCGGCAGAGATAGCAGCATAATGCGTTGAAAAAATTGGTCTTCATGACCGACTTCTAGTCCATTCTGTTGCTCAGGACGGTGGTACTCCAACAGCAATCCACCTCCAATGGAATCCACCTTGTCACAGCTTTTCCAGCGCGGAATGTACACTGACATAGGCTCCAGTTCCAACTGCAACAGTACCCTTTTTCTCCAGCAAACAAGCATCACATCGCCACGTGCGAAATGAGGCACGCGTGGGCTTCTTCGTAATGCCGAGCAGCGCCCAGTGCGCGATTTCTTTGTGGCGCTCCTGCTGTGCTATGGCTCTCACCGCGAGGGCCTCGGTAATTCATTCAGCAGGGATACTTAAGCGCTCACAAAGATTATCACGTAGCGATCAATCCGAAGCCAGAGCGTCTGCATTTCGAAAGAGCAGCTCATGACACGTATCATCACGCTCAGTTCATCTCTAATATTCAGCGTTACATATATAATGCATCTTCCCAAAGACCAAATATCAGATCCAGGGACTGCAAATTGAGAATAAGAAGGAGATGCCATCTTCTTTGTCACAGCAGTTTCATCTTGAGCGACCGCTGACGTCAGAGACATAGCAGGACCACCCTTGTACCACAGAAAGGGCGCAAGACACGCGATCCAGGACATAAAACTTGCTCCCTGCCTAACGGACAACACCTCGACACTGCCTGACAACACCCAGTAAATGAGGACCAAGGTTTGGTCCATAAACGCTAGCGATCCATTATCACTTCAATGTGCCATTTGTGTCTCCATTAAGTTTCGAAAGTCAGCACATTCGTAGGACGCTGCCTGTGCGATCAGCGTTGCCAGACGCAAATCACCGCAATATCCATTGCCATATTTGCAGCCTCCGTAATTTGGTGCAGACCCAATAAGCGTAATATGCTTTCCGGGCTGGGAATGCCGTCAAAGGCGCCTTTGTTCTCAACGTCGCTTAGGTTTGTAATAATCGTTGCGGATATTGATGCGTATCCTTGGGGAACACACACGTATTTTAATAGAAATTGATCGTTGCGGATATTGATGCGTGTCCTTGGGGAACACACACGTATTTAAATAGAAATTGATCGTTGCTATACAGAATCTGTAAATTCTACATAGCATCTCGAACTGCCGAACATCAGCGAGACTTATATTGTGAACATCACACAAAACCGTTTGGTCATCAGCATCCAAGGGAGACTTGACGCTACCAAATCATCGATTGTACTCATGTTCCTGTTACAAGATGTCCAAGCGCAGCAGCATCTCAAAAGTACTTTTATCTTCGACATTTCTTAGTCCACTGTGATAATAACCTAGCAACATAAGAACAATGCAAACGTCTGGATAGCTGAACTCAGACCGCTCTGAGGGAACATCCCCAGCATAGAAAGGGACGGCAAGCTTGTGCTTCTCCAAGCAATGCTGAAATACTCTAAACGCTACGAGTCCTCTTAGGCGTTCCTTACTCCGCAACAGGTTGAGAAGACCAGTAACCCACGTCATTTGACAATTAAGGCACTTCAACACATAGTATAGCCGAGGAAAATGATGTGCTTTAGTCCTGTATGAGATGTCAGCTCGGATGCTCGGAATTTGGATGCAGTCTGTCGAATCTCTAATGCGTGGATGTATCCATGATACAATCAAGCATACTGTAGCTTGGAATCATCGGTTTTACGGTGACAATTATCCGTTTGAAGCTCCAAAATTCAAAACGATATCTTTCCGAAGCGGATTTTATTCATTTCCAGATACGAGTCCTCGTCTCTCGCTTCGAATGCCTATCAACCCGCTCGGATCACGCCTTCTTATGACGAAACTACACTCGAGTCTATCTCAGACGAGAAACGAGCGTGGTCGCCGCCCTTTTCAGTGAGTAGCAGCGTTCGTAAAGATTCGAAAATACTATTAAGATGCTCAAGCACGGCATCCTCGGCAATATTTACCATATTGGTCAGACTGAAATCGCCCTTTTTCATTGACTCCACCAGGGGACCGTCTACGCACACAAAAATTGACTGAAATTGTCGATTCAATCTATCCATCTGCCCACCACGTTCTCTCTGGTGTATCAAATTGCCGGTTTGAACTCGTGCTCGCACATTCTCTCGCTTAGAAAGAAAAGCATGAATTCTCACAGCCCTAGCATCAGCCCGGCGTTGCTCGATTTCCAGTCCATTGATACTTTCACCACCGATCACAAAACATTTTTCAGGTGCATCTTTTAGCTCCTGGGCCGTCTTTCTTTTACTCAAACAGGTCGCAAGCATCCAAGAGAATCTGATGTTTCAGTGTGCATGTGACACTTCAAAATGTGCAGCGGCAGAGCAAAAAGGAGGGAGTACAACAGTGTGCTATACAACCAATACGAGATCTGGGCATCCATATTTCAGTACTTAGACTTGAGTAGCGTTAATATATGCTTAAGGACAGTTAATCGCTGGAGCGGAACTGCTCGTTGAGTTCAATGTAACCGAGATGGCAAAGTTCGGATTTTTGTTCGTTTGAGCCAGTCGATGCTATACTCGAGATGTTAATCCCCATTGGGAATCACAGCACTCCTGTAGCAGTATCTTTATTCCATATGTTGTAGTGTCGAAAAAAGTTAGAACAGCAGGATATTTAGCAATACTGGATACGTAGCTATTTCTCCTCTTCGTTCGACCGATTCCATATCTGGATCATCGGTCGGACCGTTTACCAGATCACCCCGGTCGGAACGCCTAGTCATCTCGATCATCGTGCGGATTCATTCGACATTACTTTGGTTAGAATGATCAGATTCCATCAGACTGGACGAATTCCATATCGACAAACAATGGTGTTTCGCCCTAATCAAAGGCTGACCAGCCGTTTTTCGGTCAATGCCGACCTGATCGCCCCTGGTATGATCAATGTTGATATGATAGGCGTAGCTATTTGGAAACGCCCCATCGTAAGTGTCAACATCAACTGCATTGGCTCAGGGACCTTGGGCATAGTTGTAAGGCCACCCTTAGGTGGTTGGTTATCATCCTAACCCTTTGATTTAAACCAAATCTAGGTTCAGTCCTGCGGCGACCTCCAAACCATTTGGTTCCATGTTTTTTTAGGTAGATCCTACCAATCAGTCCCCATATTTTTCTTTTCCAATTTTCTTCTTTTGCATAGAATCGAGGTTGGCACATCGATCCTTTCCTGGATTATAGTTGGTTTTACTATAACCCAGATCGGCTCCGGTTGGAGCCATGTGGGGAGTTGTTTCATCTTTAATGTCGATTCGGCACTCCGCCAAACCAAGTCGACCACCGCTTCCTTTTAACTTGGACAGTATCGGAGGCGATACGCCTTCCTCAAATAGACCCGAAATAGTTTCCTCCACTTTGTTTTTTTCATCTTTCTCATCTTCAGAGGAATCACGGTGATTCCAGACTCACCAAGTGATCCGGGCACGCGCACCATTGTGGTGGAGCCGATTTCCAAATCCAGAACGGAAGTCTTGGGTGGAACTCGGATACCCACTAGCCCGGACGACCAACTATCGGAGGGGGTACTCCGTTGATCCTGATCGGCATCAGGATCGGATGAATCATCACTATGATGACTGATCCGATCCTCCCGGTCTTCCGACCGGTCGTCATGTACGATAGAATCCATGTTTAACTTCATCTCACCTTGTGTACCCATTGATCTTCGGTGGTTATACTCACTCAGGTGGACTCTTAGAGGAAAAGAGTGATTCGAATCAGGTCGGAGGAGATGACCTTCTCGAGACGGGGGTGTCCTCGGGTGGGAATCTTCACCGGAGAACGAGTCAGGGTCGATACTTAGTTAAAATATCTAAAGGCGCTGATCGGGAAACTTTCGTCGGATCAGACCAGCCAATATAAACAAAAGATAACGAGAAACCACGAAAACCACGATAAAACCACGATCTTCCACAGTAAACCACAAACGTTATCTTCACCAAACCTTTCCAGTTGATATAACGTGCTCAAAACACGTGCGCGTGAGGGTTGGAAACCTAAACAGAACCCGTCGGTGGCCTTCCTGTAAGCCAAAATGCGTCTATGCGCGTCTTAACCGGGAATTAAGTTGAGCTACAGGGCCTACTTAACCCTGTGCTCCCAATGACCGCGACACGTGGCGGAGCGACTCTTTGCTTGGGGGGTAAACTCAATCCTGTTATTATATATCCAATACCTAATGTACCGTAAACCAACTAATGTGACCTACCTCATACTTTGATCTTGTTCATTTCGTCACACGGTTGCGCCAGTACCACCATAAACACATCTTCGACGCATCTTCAACCTGATCCGTACCACATCTAGACCGACCACGATCAAACTCTATGGTAATCTTCAACCAGCCTGGTTCCTCGAGAGTCAGCATAGAATCAGTTCGGGATCAATCTCTCAGGCACTTTTCGCCCCATACCAACCCCATCTTAACTGAAACTCCGTCTCCATCCACACCTGGAAGCTGATTCGGGGCTGATCAGTCTTGGTTCGTGATCAACACAGTGATCAGCACAGTGATCAGGGCAATCAGCACAGTGATCAGCAAAACATCGACATTGCCCGCTCACTCAACCATATCTTCGACATTCATTGTATGTCGGACCGCAAGGGTCGCACCGACTCTGAACATCTCCTGAATTGAACCTGATCAGACCTCTTTATGCTGATTCTGGTTGGATCCATCAACCCTTATCGCTTATCCCAGTTTGGTAAGGCTCATACAGCTCACCACTTCACATATCAAGCTCTGTCGTGTACCTGATCTTCATATTCTAGGGCGGGGTCAAGTTATTCAACTGATCAGACCGAGATTTCCATATCCCATTCCACTTCAGCATCTGGATCATCCATGACCACTCCAATGACCGGGTTCTGCTGTTCTTGATATACCACACCGTCATTGATGCAGCCCATCCGGTTTGTCTCGGCTGATCTGGTCTCGCATGTTCACATGAACTCAACTCAGCATCCAGTATCCAGATCAGACCGTGATATTCGCTAGTCCGTTATTATCTGGGACCAGGCGTGATAACGGTATCCTCTCATTACCTCCACATTTATGATAGCCCGTTGTCAACCATATGTCATCGTGAATGGAATCAGCCTGTCCCACCCATCAACAGTCCCATCTTGATGGGTGTTCCCATCGCCACTAATCAACGGATATGTGTGGTCCACTTATTCCTGATTTCTTGTTGGATCGCTTCACCACAACAGTTTAACTGGAACGTAGCTACCCGGTAAATACACCATCTCCGGTAATCCGACAGCAAGTGATCATGCTTCCAGATGTCACGAAACGATTTTTCTTGAACATATCCACTCCTATCTTCCATCATCCTTAAGGGTTTAACGAGTAACCCATAATACAGCTTTCGAAATGACCTGCGTAGCCATCCCTTGATAGATTTTACGTTCAGTCCTTTTGCCACTTCTCACGGAATACCAGGAAGCTTCGGGTGTGCCACAAATACTATCCCCTGGAGCGCCTCCTGTGTGACGTCCCTTCTGCTGCCTTGTTGCAGATGTTCTATTGTGATGCTATCCCAATAAATTCCATCTTGCCTCTGGATTAACCCGTACTGCTGACCATTGTTGCCGTCCACCCCAATCATCTGCTTCGGAAAA
>MIQA02009826.1:0-19989 GCA_001887855.2 Sclerospora graminicola | reverse complement strand
CATGATTATATCCGATATTTCGCATTTCAAGCCGTGATGAATAGTGGGCCCTTCGGGTCGGCCAAGCAAATCATCGAAGTTGCCCTCCCAGTCGTCCGGATCCCAAGGCGACTGGTTACCGTAATTCGATAACGAATCTTCACTTCCTGTTGCAAGTTCCAACGAATTACTGTGTCCTGCTGAGTCAGTGGCCAGATGATAATCTTCTGGAGCCTTATCGTCTTCAAAATCCTCATCTTCACTACTTCCACCCATATTGATGTCTTCTGTCACACGTTCTCTGTCTCCAATTAAAATCGCCGAGTTATGTTGTCCGCCATAACGTAAAATTATCGGTAATTTTTCCTTCGTTTCTGCTTCCCCAGCTTGTAAAAAGGTCCGCATTTTGTGATAGAAAGCTAAAATAGCCATGGGGTATTCTCCACTAGTCTGATAACTCTTCCCTCGCAGTGTTCTTGTTTCCGGCGTGTAAAATTGCACACCTGGTACCTTGAATCCAGGTGGATGACTAATGACATAAATGTCACGCTGAAGCACCGTACTTAATGTCATCAGCGTGTCATTGCTTCCCCACGTGTCAGGTGCTATATTTTTGTCCACTTGGGAGCTGCTTTCCACAAATTCTAGCAAATATTCCTGGAATAATCGCTTTGTTTCTTTGGGAGACGTGTTATTTGTTCCTCGCCTTAATTCCATCAGGGTGTCTTTTCTTACTCCTGGTGGAAACTTTATGTCGAAATCTAGAAGAGCCCGCACAAGACACCCTTGTTTAAGTTGTTTTGTCATGTCCTCGAGTAAGCTTGCGTTTTCCCGTAAAGTGTCGGAACATGTTAGACCTTGGCATACTGCATAGATCTGACAGTTTCCAGTCGCCGGTGTTGGAATTGACCGGAAATTTAACCAATGAATTACATCTTGAATCGTTGCCAAAATCCGGTGGTCCCACCCCAGTGTCAACTTTGGGCTTGGCTACCCTAATCGTTCCACATTCCGTTTCGACTCGCGCTAGAACATTCGTCATATAGTCTTCACCTTCCCTTCTAGCATGAGCAGAGTACTTGCCTTTTTCTGGAATATTTCGACCTTTTTCTTGTGTTTGACTTTCTTTATGTTCCGGGTCAACTCCGATCGATCTGATTTCTCAATCGGTAATTCATTATCCTTTTGCAGGGTTGTTTTGCCCTCAAGTTGCGCCTTCACTTTCGTAATTTCCTTTCCGGGCAATCCCACTCGGTCTTGAGTGTTCTCGACTTTCCTAGTCTGCTCCAGATTCTTTTTTTTAAGGCTTGAAGTGTATGTTGAGGTCCCTGCCTGCTTTTTCACCTCCACCTCCGTCTGTTGCGAGCGTACCTCCCGTCTTTTCTTCTTCGTTTTCACGGTGACCCAGTCTGATGACTCGAGACGCGACCGACTGGAGGTAGTTGATGCTTCAGCAACCCTAGCTTCCACTTTCATCGCCGTATGTGGCGCTTTTCCTTCTAAGGGCGTTTTCTTCGAAGACTTTTCATCTTCTGAACCGTTCCCTTCGCATTCTTCGTCTTTCACCTCTGCCTAATTCTTTTCATCATCTTGTCGTATCCGAACTGCCTCCACTTGAGTCCGCAGCTCTTCCATGCTCCGGAAAGTCGATGCTGAAGGAGTGAACTTCTTGAAATCTTCCAAATTTACTTGTAAACAGTGCGATTTGAGTAGGTCCTCTAACGACGCTGTGCATTTCTTCATCGGGTGGCCTGCTTCCCCGCATCGCAAGCACTGTCTCCGCCCACGCATCGCCGGGTGCTCCACAACCAGCATGGTTTGTCCCCAATATATCCTATTAATACCTCGTAGCGCTGACGGGCAAGCATGCGACTCAACAATTAACTCGCACAATGTCGACGTATCAAAAAAGGTCCCCCCTTGTCCAAGTCGTCCAATTGAAAGTCCACACCCAAAATCTTTCGTAAATACCCTGAAAGTTTTAACAAATCCACTGATCTCGTGATGTTCTTCAGCACACACGAATAAAAACCTTTATGCTCATGACGTTCGCCATTGCTATCTACTTGAGATTCCCAGGCAGATCTAGTCGTGGTCGGTTACTCCTGATGGAGGTTCCTGAGTGTGTGGTCGTACCTATGGAAAGGTACCTTCATTCCGGCAAACTTTGCTGCCATATCCCGCGTAAAAAATGGAAATACAAGGCATGATTTCCTCCATCGTAACTGATATTCTTCACTTGGGCAACCATTATCCACAACATAACACCCCCTGAGCCCCGTGTAGCTGCCGCCGTGGCTATACTTTCCTGTATGCATTTCGTGCTCAAAAAAGCTTCCTTTATCGGACTTTCTCCACTTAAGTCCATCACAAGACACCCTTCCACTTGAGCTCGGATCGTGTGGACCAATCGCACTTGCTCATCGATCTTCATTATGCGTTTAGCAAAGTGCGGCAATTATTTTGCGATGATAGTTCCTTCAACTAGCCCTTGCAAAATACGCCACTTATCCTCTGTCCCGGCTCGTACCATCATTGGCGCGAATTTTCCATAATCTTTTTCACATACTCCACGTAAACGAGAAATTTCATCAGGTTTGAACACAGTAGTCTTAAATAGAAAAGTCTTCTTTGTCAACTGGTCATCGGACTCCTCAGCTGATCGCCCTTCAACTTTATTTGCCCAGCCCTTGAGTGGAGCTGGCAGGAAATCAGCCTTCTTAACTTTTTCTTGCCCGATACTCTTCCATAATATGCCTTCAAACGATTGCGACGAACGTTGTGCTTGAACGGCTGCGCCGACTACTTGTTGACGCCACACTTTCCAATCCTTACCTCCTTCCACTACCGCAATTTCAAAATAATCCAGCAACGCTCGACTTCGGGTGCCTTAAGCGTCGGGAACCTCTTCGCTGCCTCTGACAAACGGGGGGCTGGTCTTCGGACTTTAACATAAATGGCTGCGAACAGGTCTCGGACAAGATCTAACCACGCCTGCGCCCTTGGTCGTGTTACTGTCGCTTCCTTTAATGCAGTTTGAAGTGCTTGAGCCAGACTGTGTGGTACCTGCGCACCATCAGGTACCACGCTCTGCATCCGACTCGCAGCTGATGCTGCTCCTTCGCCTTGATTCTTTTTTTGTCGAAAGTCAAGTTTATGCCCGAGATTTTGAAACCAGTAAAACCGGTTTCTCCGATAATACTGCTTCCTCACTGGTTACACCTTGTGCTGAGTCTGCCGATTTTTGGATCGGTAAAACCGGTTTCTCCGATGAAACTGATACCTCATTTGTAACATCTCGGACTGAATCTGCCGATTTCAAGATCGATCCGTCTGCCGGCTCTGCGGCGACCGAATTCTCGACCACCTCCATCGGGCTTTCCTCGTCCCGTGGGCCTACCGTCGCGGTCGTCTCCTCAGCATTGTCTCCGTCATCCACTTCAATGGGCATACTGGAACTGCCCTCCCCAGGATTATCAGGATCCGTAGGTGGACCCGGATCATCTAGGGGTGCGCGGGCTGCGTAGTCTTCTACCATGGTAGTCCTAAACCTATACGATAGGGCCAATACAGCAAATTTAGAACTGTAATTACGATGGGAGGAGTACTGTCTGTTCTGAGCTGTGAGTGGACCACACGACCATACATTGCCTTGCCAGTCAAAAAAAAAGATGATGCCAAGAACAGCTTCTTGCGCCATGCTGCAAAAGCGTCGTATGTCATCAGTGCGTCAGGTGGCACAACTAGAGATTCAAGTGCTAGAGAAGCTCCGTTGCGTATCGGATGGTTTGGGTCTGAGCGACATTGTGACCTTAGGTCGGGTCAAGGTGCGACACCAATATATATATATATAAAATATGTGTTTGATACACATTTGTCCAAGCCTCTTATGCTGTGACTTCATCAATTTCTTGTCGACGTAAACGATGCAGAACCTGCGTGTGACACCTGACTCTGGAAAAGTCGCATGCAAGCTTGAGACGCCTTCGCCGGCGCTGATGGAATTGGCTCAGCAGGTTTCTTGTCTGTAGGAGCAGTCTAAGCTCCTCTTGTGTATACTCACTTCAGTGAACTCTTGTGAATACTTTTATGCATTTTATTAGTGGCAGAAAGAAGCTGAACGTGTTGTTAAAAAGCTGGAGTGGGTGAAGTCTACAGACTTTGAGATCATGACGTCTCGACCGCGCAATGCTCGAGCTGGGCGCTTCTCGGCGCTGGCCCACGTATCGGAGATCGTTGCAGTTTCGAGTTGCAAGGGTGGAGTGGGAAAGTCTACGGTGGCAGTGAATTTGGCCTTTAGGTTGATTGACATGTCAGAGCATACGATGTTACTTAATTAACGGGCTGTTCTGCACTATAGTTTGGCAAAGCGTGGTGCTCGCGTAGGCATCTTGGATGCCGACATTTATGGGCCAAGCTTGCCCACTATGATTTCTCCAGAAGACCGCCGTATTCGTTTGTCAAGGAATGTCAAGCATTTTGTTGAACCGGTGGAGTATGAGGGTGTCAAATGCATGTCATTTGGCTTTGTGAACCAAAGCGCTGCTCCAGGTGCTGGAGGTAAAGTGCTACTGTTGATTACGGCTGTAGTTGCCGCTGATGTGGGTTTCGACTGGACTGAATAGGAGTCGGAGCTGCTGTAATGCGTGGCCCCATGGTCTCCAAGTTAGTTAATCAGCTCATTCTCGGCACAGAATGGGGCGATCTCGACTATTTGATTGTTGATATGCCTCCTGGGACAGGAGATATCCAGATATCCCTTTCACAGCAAATGGCTATCTCGGCTGCAGTTGTCGTAACAACACCTCAGAAGCTCAGGTACGCGTGTTTCAATGTTTACTTTCTGCTTTTCTTATAATGCTGTGTTGTTTAGTTTTGTTGATGTTGAAAAAGGTATTACGATGTTCGATGACTTAAAGGTGTGTTAATCTACCAGAAAGCTCCGATGCATTCATTTAAATGTTGACATTATTGTGGCAATTGCTAAGATAAAAACGGCTGCTGTAGTGGAAAACATGTCCTACTTTGACTGCTCCCATGGACAAAGACACTATCCGTTTGGTAAGGAACCCTTTGACCGTTTTTTAATACTGTCGAATTGCTTTTATTTTGCTTCTGGATCGTCTTTTGATACAGGAACTGGTCACACGAAAGAGCTTGTCACTATGTACCATATGAAAAACGTCTTTAAGCTGCCCATTTCGGAGCAATTTAGTTCGTCTGGCGATTCTGGACGGTTCGTGATCGCCGCATAAACAGTCACCACCACCTGTGATTGAATCTTGCTTTTCACCTATGTTTGTAGTCCCTTTGTTCTCTCTGAATTATCTTCGGACGAAGTAAAGACTTACGACACCCTAGCGATTACGGTAAGTCACATGCTTGTCATTGTTGGCTTGCGCTTGACAGCCTTTGGCAGGTCGCGAAGGAATTGGTGTTGTTAAGACACACTTTTCGACCGGAGCCGGAGCTTACGTATGTCAAAAATCGCGGTATTGTGATCCGTTTCTTTAGCTCAAATGAAGCAAAGGAAGTTGTGCTTCATCCGGCTGATCTTCGGGCTCGGCAAGTCACTTAGAACCTTGATGAGGCTCCATCAGTGACACTAACTTGCATTTATGTTGTATAGATGCCGATGCGCTCAATGCATCGACGAATTTACTGGAGTGCAGGTTTGCGGACTGGTCTAGAATAAAATGCCGCTTAAAAGAATAACATGTGTATGCGTCTTGTCCAGATTTTAGAACCCGCTACCATTTCAAGCGGCATTTACCCCACTTCGGTCGAACGAAAGGTTTGCTAATTAGAAAACTCATTCTACACCATGACTAATTGTAATTTTACAGGGCAACTATGCGTTTGCGGTCATGTGGAGTGACGGCCACACTTCATCGCTTTACACTTACGACGCACTCACAAAGCTAATAGATGAATATGCCTCGAGTCAGGCAGATGAATAAAAATAGTAGTTCGACAGAAATAGTAGTAGTAAAGTGTAGTCTAATTAGCCAGACTAATTTAGGTGAGAAAAAATTAGTGAGCTCTCAAAACATCTAATTAGTCTGGCACAGACTAATTTGTGTGAAAAAAATAGCCCCTGTACCATAACATAAGGTACAGCGTACCGTAAAGAATGCTATATTTAAGGCGCGGGATCGATCCCGTGATTTTGAAGTAGAAGTGTTAGAAATTTCGGTCCAAGCACAAAAATAACGTTTAACTTTAAGTTAAGGTATTTTTTGGTACTTTACACTAAAGGAAAGTGGTACAAAACTGGTACACGGTGGTTACGGTTTTGAACACCAAATTTCTATTTTTTGCATTGTGAACTTTAGAAATAGAAACACACAAAGTCGAAGTTGAAGTCGCATGGGTTTCCTGGGATGGCGGGGTAGTTATGCAAGTCAGGAATAGGATTAAGAGCAGTAGAAGGTATCGAATAGGTTGGCGATAAACACTTCTCAATATACATTGCATTGATTAAATCAACCTTGCATTATATCTTCAGATATCAACATCAAGCTAAATTCACCTATCGGCCTACGTTTCGACTGTCAACTATGAACAACGATTTTCAACAGGTTATGAGCCCAAAGGGTCAAGATGATAATTTCGGTGAAGATTATGAAGAGGAGAAGCCTACCACGATGGGAGATCAAGGTGCCCGACTGGTAGACATGCTGAAAGGCGTAATTGACAGACTTGACCGACTCGAATCGAGTCGGAGACAACCCGACATGGATAGTTTTGGTTTCAACAATTCCATGCGATTGGGAACGAAGATGCGAATGGCATCTTTAGATGGTACACCCGAAAAGAAACCTGACTTGGCGGATCATTTTCAGGATCATGCAGCCTGGTTTTGGAGGATTAAACTACCAAAATCTGCATCAACCAAAACCGAAACCGAACTTGCATCAGCAACCAAACCTGCACCCTCAGCCAAACATTCACCCGCAAACGAACATGCACCCGCAACCGAACATGCAACCAAATTTGCACCCGCAACCAAATCTACAACCGATCCTTAGAACTCCGTCAGCACGCGAATGCAAGTTATCGATTCGAACCTTTGACGGCAAAGAGGTATACAGGGGTCTTGGTGCCGGTTTCAAGCAATGGGGCACAAGATTTATACGTCAAGTGGCCATTGCAGAATCTGCATGCGGATATCGATGGGGCGAAGATTTCAAGGTGGACCTACTCAGCCATTACCTAAGCGGTATGGCTGAAAGTTATTACAATCGTCAAGTCGATTCATGGTGGAACGAATCACAAAGTTTGGTTCACGTTATGAATCGAATGTTATCGGCATTCCATACAACCATAACACCGGCTCAGTCGATGAAACTATTTACAGCAAGAAAACATCCGAAAAGGACATGGAATGAACATTACCTGTACCTTGTAGCGATCACGGAAGCTGTCGGTGGAAGTGAGCCGCTGGTACTCGAAAACATAGTTCATTATGCATCCAGTGAACTAAAAACAATCCTACTATCGAGATACAACCACTCAAGGCAAGACTATCTTCGTCAAGCAGAAGAGCTGTGCCAATTTGCTCAAGCAATCGAAAACGACGGACAGCAAGGAAAAAGTCGCCAAAGTGAAACGATCAACTACGTCGAACAAAAGCCAAAAATAAAAAAATGCAAGAATTGCAAGAAGATAGGGCACACCGAAGACAAGTGTCGAAGTAAAGTTTCAAAACAAGTGGACTTCACGCTAAGCATCGTTGAAAACAAAGACAGCAATGATACAAGGTGGATCCTGGATAGTGGAGCAAGCATGCACTTGGTAAACGACATTTCGTACCTACAAGATGTCGAAGATGTTCAAGGAACGTGCTACCAAGCGGACGGTATGAAGTTGAGCGTCACCAAAAAGGGGTGGGTGAAAATTACCACTTACCTTGATGACAAACAAAATGTCATTCGACTGGAAAATGTCTACTACGTGGAAAACTTGGCGAAAAACATCCTTTCGTACGGACTCCTGGAAGACAAAGGATGTCATCTCGATTATAAAAATGGAAAACGAGTGATGGTGCACCGAAAGTCTGGAAAAGGAATATTTTCAGTCGAAAAAACAAACCGAGTACTCACGGTGGATGTAAAAGTGGAAAGGTTACGAATTTTCAATGGAGATCAAGTAATGGCGATTCTGCAAGATAAAGGAAACAATCAAGAGCGAACCGTTCAAGAAGGCACGCTCATGCACTTCCACGCTCGCCTAGGGCATCTAAGTTTTGACGCAATCGAAAACATGGCGAAGGACGAAAGTTTCGGAATAAAGCTTACCGATACTAAAAGAATGACGTCCCTAACCTGCGCCCAAGGTAAGCAGACGAAAAATGCAAAGTCCAAGCAAGACAGTGGTTTGAACGCGCCAACGGACCGCATTGGAGGTGTTATTTGCTCTGACTTGAAAGGGCCAATAACACCAAAAGACAGATTCGGAAATCGGTACCTAATCAACTTCATCGATTTCAAATCTAACTATGTACGAGTATTTTTGGCGAAGACCAAAGACGCGGCGGCAAAATTTTTCGAACATTTCCTGGCGTTTTTCGAGCGTCAGTTCAACTGCAAGGTACACCTACTCAGGACGGATGGAGGACTGGAATATAAGAACTTGGATCTGTTTTGCAAGCAAACCGGTGTTACGAGACAGATCAGCGAAGCAAACAACCAGTGGAGCAATGGAAAAGCTGAACGAATGCACAGAACGATAATGAACATGGCAAGATGTATGGTTTTTTCATGTGGCTTAAATCTTTCGTTTTGGGGCGACGCGGTTCAATACGCCGCGTACATCATTAATAGGAGTCCTACGAAAGCAAACTCAAGAAACATGACACCCTATGAAGTTCTGACCGGAAAGAAACCAAACCTTGGCGAAATCGTGGCATTTGGATCACCCTGCACTGTTTACAGAAATCCCGGAAAAAATTCGCTCGCTCATCGAGCTCAAATCGGCATAATCGTCGGCAAAAGCGAAGAAGTCAAGGGTTACAAAGTATACCTGAAGGACGAACGAAAGGTGGTTGCAACACAGCACATCAAGAACATAGACACCTTGGACGAAGAACAGAATAAACAAGTACGACGTGACCTGGAAGCAGAAGGAGTGGAAAATCGGAAAGTTGCGACCAAAAATGCGAAAAACAAAAGCGATAAGCAGAAGAAGAAGGTGTGGCAACGAGAACGACATCAAACGAGAGGACACGCGAAAGCTAATACACAGAAGGAGAAGGTGTCAAGCGAAAATGTCGTCGGTGAAAATTCGGACCAAGAAAACGCAAATCAAGAAAATATTGAAACAATCGAAACAGTAAATTTCATTTCCGAAGTGGACCCAAAAAGTTTTGGCCAAGCAATGAAGAGCCGAAACAAGGAAAACTGGATGAAGGCGATAAATGAAGAATTAACCGCGCTCGAACGCAATCAAGTATGGACGGTCGAAAGAAAACCAAAGGATTGCCGTCCGCTACACACAAAATGGGTTTTCAAGACGAAAACCGATGAAAATGGAGATATCGAGCGGTATAAAGCGAGGCTTGTGGCTTGTGGAAACGAACAGAGGCTTGGGATCGACTACAACTTAACCTTCGCAGCAGTAATGGAGCTCGGAACGGTAAAATTAATTCTCGCATTGTCAAAAACTTGGGGTGTCTGTGCGAAACACGGAGATATCCCAAACGCTTATGTGAAGGCACTAGAAACGGAGCATGAAATTTACCTGCACTTTCCACAAGGCATGGATTTGAAGAGCAAAAGTGAAGAACTCAACAAAGAAGAATGGGTGTTGAAATTACGAAAGACTCTTTACGGATTAAAACAAGCAGGTCGACTGTGGAATCAACTTTTACATGGAAAATTGCTAAAATCAGGCTTCAAACAGAGTATTACGGACATGTGTTTGTATTTCAAGACGGTTAACGATGCTACCACTATCGTAGGAGTCTACGTCGATGAGCTTCTAGTGACTGGAACGCAGGAAGAGCTCGTGAACGAATTTTTCGACGACTTGAAAGTACTCGAAATTAAAAACTTGGGAAAAGTTTCAAAATTCCTGGGAATGAGGATCACGTACGATCAAAACAATGGATACACGTAAGATCAAGAAGTAATGATCGGAAACATGCTTCGAGAGTACAACCTAGAAGACGCAAACCCAGCAAAGACGCCGATCAACAACGAGTACGAAGACCTGAACCTGAAAAATCAAGTATTTTGGAAAAAACAACAAAAGGTGAGATGCCTACTGTAAAAAGTTTTCAATCTTTGGTCGGCGCCTTACTCTGGATATCCCGATGCACGCGACCCGACATATCTTTCGCAGTGCACAAGGCTACTCGAAGGACACACGCACCAACAATGATTGACTGGAACTTGGCAAAGCGAGTTCTCAGGTATCTGAAAGGAACGAAACATTTGAAGTTGCACATGGGATATGAAGCAGACAAAAATGAAGCTACGCACCACATCGAAGGATACAGCGACGCTGACTACGCCGGCTCGAAAGACGACAGGAAGTCCACAACCGGAGGAATAATCAAGCTAAATAACATGATAGTCAGCTGGTTATGCAAAAAGCAAGGCGGCGTCTCTTTGTCAACCATGGAAGCCGAGTACTACGCAGCTTCAAAAGTGGAAGTAGAGATGCTTGGATGTCGTGAAATCCTACAAGAAATTGGGACACAAGTCAAACAACCAATGTTAATCCACATGGACAACCAAGCAGCAATCAAAGTGATGAATGAAAATGATGGATTTTCGAAGTTGAAACACATTGACATCAGATTGAAATTCATGATGTCGAAAATGAAAAATGGTGAAATAAAGGCACAATATTGCGCTACAGACGTCATGGTGGCTGACATACTCACCAAAGCCTTACCTTACCCGAAGCTCGCAAAATTACGAATTGGAATCGGACTGATGTAAAATTCACACTGAGAAGGAGTGTTAGAAATTTCGGTCCAAGCACAAAAATAACGTTTAAGGTATTTCGGTACTTTACACTAAAGGAAAGTGGTACAAAACTGGTACACGGTGGTTACGGTTTTGAACACCAAATTTCTATTTTTTGCATTGTGAACTTTAGAAATAGAAACACACAAAGTCGAAGTTGAAGTCGCATGGGTTTCCTGGGATGGCGGGGTAGTTATGCAAGTCAGGAATAGGATTAAGAGCAGTAGAAGGTATCGAATAGGTTGGCGATAAACACTTCTCAATATACATTGCATTGATTAAATCAACCTTGCATTATATCTTCAAATATCAACATCGAGCTAAATTCACCTATCGGCCTACGTTTCGACTGTCTACTATGAACAACGATTTTCAACAAGAAGATATCGTAAGAAAATTGATACAGGTCAAGAAAATTAGCTGATGCATAACCATTATATTTTTGAGCATTTTTTTAACTTGTTTTTATAAATAAAATCGTACCAATATAGTTTTAGGCAGACTCTAGAGCTATGACTGGCCTGTGTATTAGCTGGTCAAAACTGACAGAAGTTATTATTACAGCTAGTACTCTCACTTCCGACACCGCCCCCTAACCATCGTTTTACAAAATACTAATTTTCAAAGTATTTAGAGAATGTATCAATCAACTATGCCTTTTGTAATACATGTATTGTGGCTTGTAGCTCTAGAGTTTTAAAACAGAGTTTCAACACCTCCGCGACTGTACGGGTTCCGGCTGTGGTCTTTACCATCAGTCCATTACTCGTGCGGAATTGTCAGCATTCTATTAAAAAATTAACGTTAGCTCTATTTATCTATCAGATAATATCGAAATGAGGACGCACGTGGAGAATGTAAGACATACACACCTCAGTGTACACCGGGAATAAGCTGAGGAAATATCCAAACGCATGCACTGGGTAATCCTTGAAGTTAAGTGTGTATACATCCTGCACAGAAACACATATATTAGCAACGCTTAGTAACAATCTTTGCGTGTGACTTCACCTCAACACTCTCTGACAGAAAACGGAAGGCCGCTGAGGCACACAGCACGAAATAGACACTGAGTACTGCCTACAAGTCATAAAATCAACAAGAACAAATGCCGAAGTTAGCAACACGTGTAAGAGGTCTTGCTTGAATAGGCAAAATGGACTACCATGAAGGCAGTGGACAGAACCACATTAACTTTGATTTTGTCTGTGATAGGTGTTATGAGACCGGGAGCGCTGTACACAAGCGAAACAAAACTAATAGTTTGCTCGGTGAGCCGTCTAAACTCTTCAGTTAGACGTACTTGAGGTGACACATAAATGAATAAACACACGCCAAAAAATGTAGCAATATTGGATGGGTTTTCGTAGCTTATGACATCAGTCACGCTGCGCACGTGACCTGGGCGATTCCAACGCTGTCCAGCACAATCTGTGTTGATACATTAGTGCCTGTTAGGGCAAAGTTCACCTCTGTTCTGGAACAGCTCGGTTGAAAAATGGAGGCATCTGATTGGTCAGATAGTCGTCACCATCTCGGTTGGCTCAACTGACCTCGAAGAGGTCGGCTGAGTCAACAGATCCTCGGTTATAAAATTATACAGGAATTTTTACCCAAAACTCACAGACATGGATGACACTGTTTTTGCTCACCCATATCACATTTTTTATGAAAGGTCGGTGTGTCTTCTTTAACTTGGTTGGCCCTTCGGTTAGGAGCCTCTAACCGAGGTGACTCAAACAGAGGTGAACTTTTCCCTTAGAATACGTTTGTATAAATGTGAAACAGGTAATAGATTTTCCACGGTGTCGCAAGTGAGAGTAGTAGCTGTAGTTGGCAGTCTATCATCAATCCTTTTTTAAGTAAGTCCGTACTCTTAACACTCTTTTTTCTGTTATTATTGAGATCGGACGCAATTGTTTGAACTATAAGAACACGACTAGTTCATCCGTGTAATGGGGTGCCATTACATAAGTGATATTTAAGTTGAAATATCACAGTTCAATTTCAGACTTACTGTCTGAAATGCGAATATTGGATTATAAGTTGTTATAATCCACCCTGAGAACAGATTCTGATATAATTATCGAATCTAACAAGAGATCTAATAATAAGGATATCATTAGATCAGTTTTACATTACATGTTACTACATGTATGATTAGTCTAGATTTAATCATACTAGTTAGCTCTTAACCACTCATAAATATATTCACTCT
The DNA here is from genome assembly GCA_001887855.2 of Sclerospora graminicola. Taxonomy (NCBI): domain Eukaryota; phylum Oomycota; class Peronosporomycetes; order Peronosporales; family Peronosporaceae; genus Sclerospora; species Sclerospora graminicola. The sequence goes on along the minus strand of MIQA02009826.1, from coordinate 6,816 downwards.
TAAATCTTACCTTCTTCTAGACACGTGTCTTAGGTATAGTAGTAGTAAAATATAGTCTAATTAGTCTTTACCATTAGCTACTATGAACATGTGCAATCTAGAATGTAATCTAGGCTCAGGTATCTTGATGTGTTTTCGTCTCTTGACAAGTCTTAGGTATATATATTAATATATATAACTAAGGGACTATTTAATTAATTAAATAGTCCAACCTAAAGTTTAACCTTACTTAAGCTATAGAGAACCAAATTACATTTGGTTCTAACCAATTGCACGCTTCCTCACTTGTAAATTAACAGTGTGAGCCTGCAACAGCTAGCCTGTTTACACCTGGTAGCACTTCGTGGTCCGTCTTAACGACCACTGTTCGTACGTTAGTTAACTAGCGGAGTGAAGGTTCAAGAGCCGCCCGACCGTCATGACGACGGTCAGCGGTCGTGAGCGCGAGATACAGCTCGCGCAAGACTTAGTGAGGGAAACTTTCCCTCAATTTTCACAAAGAAGTGTGGACACCGTGGTGGAGATGATGCGGACCTTAGGGTACGACGTCATCACCATCCTCTGAGGTCGTACCTCGGAGGATGGAAGCTTTAGAAATGATAAGTCGTTTCAAGAGATCCTCAGGTGCGATCCGTAATGTTACAGTCGCCACCAACAACGCCCACAGCGAGCTTTGATGTAGTAAAGGCGCGGATTCCCCCCTTTACTGGCGAAGGGAGTGAACCCCTTCGTAGATGGTTCGCAGTGGTGGAAGATGCCATCTCTGCGCAAAAGATAGTGGACCCACGTTCACAAGCTTATTTTGCTACCACATGCCTGGGCGGTCTTGCCAGGGCATGGGCAATGAGCCGCAGATCCAGTGACGAATCTGCGTTCCTGACGGTATCAGGAATTGAAAGCTGAGCTAAAACTCAACTTCGAAGCTCCAGAAATGGAGCTTAGTTGCCGCGAAGAGTTCATGGAACTCAAGCAGGGTAAGCTTAGTTTACAAGCTTACGCTTAGAAAATACAATAGTTGTTGTCGAATATTGTATACGAGCCGGTGCCCCCTGTCATACAGGTCACTGGCTTTATGAAGGGACTGAACGACGGTCCCATCAAGCAGGGTCTTTATCGAATTCCTCCAAAGCCTCTGACGAATGCTATAGATCAAAGCATCCGAGAAAATTCAGCATGCGTTCAGCGTCAACGCATGCTGGGGTTAGTCGAAGGGCTCAACAGCCTTTCGACGTTAACATGCCACCGGTGCAGCATGTAAATAACGGTTTCGTGTACAGACAAAGTTCACACTTCGTCTGGCGACACCAAAACCCGCGCCAGAGCGCGGGCGGAGGAGGTCCAGAACCTATGGACCTATCGGTTGCAGTTGCCTCGACTCCGAGGCAACCGAAAAACAAGAAGTTCCTTCGCTGCAATCGATGCGCGAAGATGGGCCATTACGCCCATGAATGCATGGCACCGCGTCCGGCGCCACGCAGTCAGCGGACTGGACAGTCCGCTGGCAAGAGACATCAACAGGGGCAACCCTCTGTTGATGCAAAACACGTCAACAACCAGTAGGGGCGGGGCGCCCTACTGGACGTGTTATCTCACATGTCGACATCGGGCATGTGAGGATAATATCCCCTGACGGGACTATGTCCTGTCAGCATATGCAGGGTAAAGAGAAACCTCTCATCACCCTGGAAGTTAAGCCGCATGGAAACGATGTCCCCATGCGCGCTCTGTTTGACACAGGAGCGTCAAACAATTTCGTTAGAACTGAGGTTCTAACGTCGTTGAATTTCGTGGAGATTGAATCTCCACGAAGCATGTTGTCAGTCCGGTTTGCAACAGGTGCAACCGTGACTATACCAATGCGTGTGATTCGCACACGCTTTGAGTTAGACGAACTGTCGTTCGAGGACGAAAACATCGTCCTCGATCTTGACGACAAGTTCGACGTAATTTTGGGCATCCCTTGGATGTCCAAGCATCAACCAACGATCGACTGGGTTAACCTGTCGATCGACTGCGGCGGTCTCACAGGATCTGATCACCCTGTGAGTAATCCGGCTGTATCTAATGATACAACCGCAGAGTCAGACAGTCTGGTGGGTAGCGATGGCACCACCAGATCTGATCCGACTAGGTCAGCGGATGGTACACCCGCTGACCAAAGTCCAGAGGGACTTACACACGCAACGAACGAGTCGTTGCGTGTCAGTAATGTGTGCAACACGGGTGCAAAGCACTCCCGTGTTGAAGTTACTACTACGACCGATGACGGTCGTGGTAGAGAGAACATGCACACGGTGGGAAACACCCACCGTGAAAAGAATGAAACCGGCACGGAAGCAAATGACTTCCGTGTCGAAAATATAGAACTCACGACTGAGAGCAGTTGTGAGTGCATGAGCACCATGGTAGACAATGGTCACCATGAGGAGATGGCCTTGTGCACGAGTGATGATCACCGTGCAACAGATCAGACGAGTGCGTCTGATCTCGCAGCTGTGTCCGTCGAGACGTCTTGACGCAGACAGAGACTGGATTAGCTACCCAGTCTCTCACACTTGACAACCCTCCGAACTTAAGTTCGGGGGTGATGGCCCTTCCAGCCTTGAGCTGGAAGAAGTTCGTAAAGAACTTGCGCAATGATCAGATCGAACAGATCTGCGTCATTGTCGCATCTGATGAGGTTGTGGATATTCGTGAACGAATATCCACTTTGCAATTAGAAGGCATTGGGAACGAACTCGTTCCCAACGAGCAAACCAAAGTTCAGCGCTTTGAAGCGCAGAGCTGGGAGTCGCTTAAGGCGACTTCCCCGTACTACGAGGTACTTTGGGAATACGCTGATGCACCGATTTCGGGGCGTCAAGGTCGAGATAAGACTTTTGCTTCTCTCGCACGCGATTTCTACCGGCGTAACCAGTATAAATGGGTACGCAAGTACGTACGCGCTTGCGCGATATGCCAGCGCGTCAAGCCTGCGCACTCTGCGCAGACTCCCCTCCAATCTCTGCCGGTTCCGACAGAGTGTTGGAAGTCCATTTCCATGGACTTCATCTTTGGTCTTCCGGCTGATCACAGTCGAAAACAGGAATTGTGGTCTTTGTAGACCGCTTCAGCAAGATGGTTCATCTTGCTGCAGTGTCAGCAAATGTCACCGCTGCGCAAACGGCGCGGATATTCGTTGACACGGCATTCCGTTTACACGCTTTGTTGGGCACGCAGTTGAAGATGTCAACTGCTGACCATCCGGAAACGGACGGGCAAACGCGTTAACCGCCTTCTCGGAGACATGCTGCGTTCATACGCGCATGCCTTCGAGCGGTGGAGTGACTATTTGCCACTTACCGAGTTTGCAATAAACAACTCGGTGCATGCTTCTACCCAGCATACACCGTTCTACATAAATGACTTAAGGCATCCACGAACCCCAGCTTTACTTGGCGGTACGCCATAAAGTACGGGCGGTACCCGCTCAAATTTTGAGCGAGTCGATGCGCAAGTTGCAGCCGCAACTTGCGAAGAGACTGACGAGTCTTCTACTGTCACCACAGTAGAAACTCAAGCAGCTTCAGACACTGCAGCTGCTTATGCGGAATATGTGTCTGCAGCAATGGATGAGACAATAAAAACAACCCATCTACTGCCAATAAAGCAGTAGATGAATTCGTATTACAGCGCCAAACTGTAATACGCTATGTAAAAGATGCACTTGCTTCTGTTTTTGACAAGCAGAAGCAAAATGCAGATAAAACTGGAAGAAAAAACACAAATTCCTTTCAAAACGGTGAATTAGTATTGTTATCAACTACTAATTTGCCTACACACGCAATTAGCAACTTCCCTACACGGAAGTTGCTCCCTAAGTTTATTGGACCTTTCAAGGTCCAAAGCGTTAAGTGTAATGGGGTACCATTACATAAGTGATATTTGAATAGAAATATCACAGTTCAATTTCAGTCGTGATACATGAAATTGTGAACATTGGATTATAAGTTGTCATAATCCACCTTTGAGAACAGATTCTGATATAGTTGAATCTGACAAGTCATCTAATGATAAAAATATCATTAGATCAGTTTTATACTACATGTTACTATGATTAGTCTAGGTCTTATTATACTAGTTAGCTCTTAACCACTCATAAATATATTCACTCTTAAACTTACCTTCTAGCACTCACGTCTTAAGTGTATATATATTAATATATATATACTTAATCGATAATTAGTTAATACATTAATTACTTATCTACCTAGGTTTATTTAAAGTAAACTAAGGAGGACCAAATTATATTTGGTCCTACACAAATTTGCACGCTTCCTCATTGCAAGTTACAGTGTAAGCCGCGTAACAGCAGCCCTGTTACACCTGGTAGCACTTTGTGGTCCGTCCTAACGACCACTTTTGAAACGTTCCGCTAGTTAACTAGCAGTTCGAAGGTTTAAGAGCCACTAGCTGTCATGGCAACAGCCAGTGAACGTGAGCGTGAGCGCCAGCTCGCGCAAGACCTAGTTATGGAAAACTTTCCTAACTGGCCACCGAGTGCTTTGGTCACATTGACCGAGATGATTAGGACCATAGGGCCCGAAATCATCACTCTCCTCCGTGGCAAATCCTCGGAGGATGCCCTAGAAACGGTTAACCGTTTCAAGAAACTGTATGTCGACCCTCAGGTGCGTCATGCTCTGTTGCGCTCTCAGCCGGCGACAACAACAACAGCGCCCGCATCTAGTGCGAGCGTTGAAGTAGTAATGGCACGGATTCCGCCCTTTACTGGCGAAGGGGGCGAACCTCTTCGTAGGTGGTTCGCAGAGGTAGAGGATGCTATCACTGCGCAGAAGATTGTGGACCCGCGGTCACAAGCTTATTTCGCCACCACATGCCTAGGCGGTCGCGCCAGGGCATGGGCGATGAGCCGCAGATCCACTGATGGAACTGCGTTTTGACATATCAGTCATTAAAAGCTGAGCTAAAGCACAACTTTGAAGCCCCAGAAATGGAGCTTAGCTGCCGTGAAGAGTTCATGGAACTCAGGCAGGGCAAGTTGAGCCTACATGCGTACGCTCAGAAAATACAATATTTATTGTCAAATATTGTATATGAACCGGTGCCTCCTGCCATGCAGGTCACCGCCTTCATGAAGGGACTGAATGACGGTCCCATCAAACAGAGTCTTTACCGGGTTCCCCCGAAGACTCTGAGCGATGCTATAGACCAAAGCATCCGGGAGGAGTTCAGCATGCGTCGCTCAGCAGCGCATGCTGGGGTTAGTCGGAAAGCGCAAGCGCCTTTCGACTTTAACATGCCGCCAATACAGCATGTTAATAATAATAATAACCAAAACTTCCAATCGAGACGAAGTTCACACTTCGTCCCGAGACACCCGAATCCGCGTCACAATGCGAGCGGAGGAGGTCCAGAACCTATGGATCTATCAGTTGCGGTCGCCTCGACTCCGAGGCAACCGAAAAACAAGAAGTTCCTTCGCTGCAATCGATGCGCGAAAATGGGCCATTACGCCCATGAATGTATGGCGCCGCGTCCGGCACCACGCAGTCAGCGGACTGGACAGTCTGCTGGCAAGCGACATCAACAGGGGCAACCCTCTGTTGATGCAAAAAACGTGAACAACCAGTAGGGGCGGGGTGCCCTACTGGACGGGTTATCTCGCATGCCGACATCGGGCATGTGAGGATAATAGCCCCAGACGGGACTATGTCCTGTCAACGTGTGCAGGGTGAAGAGAAACCTCTCATTACCCTTGAAGTTAGGCCACATGGAAACGATGTCCCCATGCGTGCTCTGTTTGACACAGGAGCGTCAAACAATTTCGTTAGAACTGAGGTACTAACGTCGTTGAACTTCGAGGAGATTGAATCTCCAAGAAGCATGTTATCAGTTCGGTTAGCAACAGGTGCAACTGTGACTATACCGAAGCGTGTTATTCGAACACGCCTCGAGTTAGACGAACTATCGTTCGAGGATGAATACATCGTCCTCGATCTTGATGACAAGTTCGATGTCATCTTGGGCATCCCTTGGATGTCCAAGCATCAACCAACGATCGACTGGGTTAACCTGTCGATCGACTGCGGCGGTCTCACAGGATCTGATCACCCTGTGAGTAATCCGGCTGTATCTCATGATACAACCGCAGCGTCAGATAGCCTGGTGGATAGCGATGGCACCACCAGATCTAATCCGACTAGATCAGCGGATGGTACACCCGCTGATCAGAGTCCAGAGGGACGCGAACGCGCGACGAACGAGTCGTTGCGCGTCACTAATGTGTGCAACACGAGTGCAAAGCACTCCCGTGTTGAAGTTACTACTACAACCGATGACGGTCGTGGTATAGAGAATGCGCACGCGGTGGGAAACACCCGCCGTGAAAAGAATGAAACCGGCACGGAAGCAAATGACTTCCGTGTCGAAAATAAAGAACTCACGACTAAGAACAGTCGAGAGTCATGAACAACATGGTAGACAGTGGTCACCATGAAGAGAAGGCCTTGTGCACGAGTGATGATCACCGTGCCACAAATCGGACAAATGCGTCTGATCTAGCAGCTGTGTCCGTCGAGACGATCAACGTCCTGACGCAGACAGAGACCGGATTAGCTACCCAGTCTCTCACACTTGACAACCCTCCGAACTTAAGTTCAGAGATGATGGCCCTTCCAGCCTTGAGCTGGAAGAAGTTCGTAAAGAACTTGCGAAATGATCAGATCGAACAGATCTGCGTCATTGTCGCATCTGATGAGGTTGTGGATATTCGTGAACGAATATCCACTTTGCAATTAGAAGGCATTGGGAACG